>JAPYZB010002087.1:0-12764 GCA_030522745.1 Eupelmus kiefferi | reverse complement strand
TATTAAAATTTTGGAAATAATAAATGTTTTTGTCTCTTCAAAAAAAATTCTTAAAAAACCCATCATTTTTTCGTTTCTAAAGGAGTTGCCCCCCTTAAAATACGACTTTTATCGAAGACGAAAAATATGTATGTTGGACGATACTTTTCCAGCGGGCGCGCGTTATGTCCCCTTTTCGTTTCCGGCCCCTCAATTGTTATAATTGTAAACAACTGTTAACAACTATTACAAACTAAAAATGGCTATATTTTATATTTCAAACTAAAATTTTATTACATTGCTTAATAGTGATTCACAATGTCTTAATTTTTCTCTTCCGCTAAGGAACTTTTAAGAATGTGATTATGTTTTTAAAAGAAGGTATAACCACTAATAGAGTTAACGATCCTTTTAACAATTTTCTTACACTGTACCTTCGTTTAACTATAATTGGAGATAGCTTTTTTAAGTAAAACAAACATTGTTAAATCGAATAATATGATTTTGTTATATCAGAATGTATTAACTAAATAAAACTTAATAACGAATATAAAATACCTTGACACGATCCTGTACAGTATTGAATAAATTGCATCTCCTTAATGAATTTAGAACAGGATCATTCCAATCGTCTATAATATTATGGGTTGTAATTGGAGGTAATCCATTTCGCTGAAGAGCATAGAGACATCTAAAAAGATATATGCAAATATATATTCACAAATTATAATTCATTTCCTGTTTTTCCTTTAATCTTAACCTATAAATTAAACTTGCAGTAAAGAGAATAAACTTTTGGAAAGAAACAGTTTTTGCAAAGTGATTTTTCTCAACTCGATTTTTCTTATTTTGTATTGTTTACTTAATTCCTTATAGTGTAGTTTTCGAATTCGGTTAATTTTTCTGATTTTAGATCTTTTAGTTATAACATGTTATGGTTTTTATTATTACGATTTAATCATAAAAAAGTGGGAGACGCGCATATTGTGCATTATATTGTGTGTATTTAAACCGGTTGATGCGAAACTCCTCCACCCCGAAAACGAGTGCTCTAGTCTCTCAGCTATCTCTCACCGATACTCATTAGGTATTATTTTCGTCTATATGTGATTCGGCTGTGCATTTCACCTGAGTCATTACTTTTACAAGTGACAACCAATCGACTAACATTAAAAAAAATTATTATAAATCTTAATTTTTTCAATATGAAATTAAAAATACACGCACGTGAATTCATTAGATATAGTTGCGCATCAAATATAATTCTCTTTTTTAAATTCCGTTTTATTTTCTAAACTTCTTCATAAATCTTCATCAAATTTTGTGCAAATGTTAATTTTTACTACGTACGTTAAGCTTCTTAATTTTAAAGAAATTGAGACATCAATTTTTAAAGAAATTTTTAGTCCAATATAGCATTTTTACTTATGCAAAAAACTTTGTTTATGCATACTAGGTACGATCTCTCGTAAACACACATTGAAAATGAGCTAAATTTATTTTAAAATTGATTATAAAATTCATCAGAATCTTCGATTTAAGTCAGAGTTTCTATTTTATAAGGAAAATTTTTATACTATGTTCCTCAAAAATTTCCTTTAAATGTATAAATGTTTGCGCGGGTTGATGCACCAGGGACAAATTTGTAAGGAGATTCCGAATTGGTTTGCTGAAACGGTTGCGAAGAAGGGTACGAGTGTCTCTAATCGCGATAGGGAGTGAAAAGCGTGATTAGGTCTTGAAATGATTGACGCACAGTTTTTATAACAAATAATACACTTCGGTTTTATTCAATGTTGTACTTTTACTCTAGTGGTTAACAAAAAGTCTATTGCAGTTAAATATAATTGTTTATGTTTATTCGAAAATTTTCTGTAATGCTGACACGTGGTGAAACGCAAAAAAGAGGGGTAGCGCGAATCGAAGTAGAAAACACGTGCAGTCAGCGAAAGGGCCTAGAGTAGAAATAGTGTTGCCACAAAAGGAAGAGTAAAAAAAAGTGTGGGGGGAGAAAACAAGAAGCATGCAGACACTCGGACACAACGCACTGGCAATTTGACTCGGCAGGGCGTCGATAACTGCGGAGATCTACTCCTTTTGTAATCTCGACTGAACGGTGCGAAATTTTAAACTTTGGCCTAAACATTCCGCCCGCCTCGTTGACAGAGGCAACGACAGAAACACTAAAGCACATACCGGTTTATCGTAGAACACAGGTAAATTGAAAAGAAAAGGTAAGAATTAAAGAGAGTAAAATAATCTAAAAAATCTTAAAACAAAAAGTATGTCTCCCTAATTTGATATTTATTCTTTGTCTCTGCCGTTGTTCCTCATAAAAGGAGCATTACCGCTTGCCGTAAGTAAATCCCGTGTAGAAGTTACTGCATCCTTGTCTTCCGGTTAATAGACTCCTGGTAAAGGCTGACCTTAGCCAAAGGTCTTTTTAAAGTAGTTGTAGCATTTTTGAAGGTAAAAACACGACAAAACCCGTCAGGGCCAGGGTGCAGTCGCACCACTCTGGCTAAAGGCCAGTGGATTAATGGTTGTTTCACCTCCGTTATGAGAACCAGGTCGCCTTGTCGAATAGTGAAGTTTGACTGCAACCACTTATTACGGTTACGGTGCTTTTGTAGTATTAACTCCTTCTGCCATCGGGACCAAAAGCTGTTTCTCATTTCGCTAGTCAAGTTGTTCCTGGGAGTACCGGTGATACGTTAATTTGAATCGTAGGGCTCAAGTAGGGCCGTTAAGGCTGCGCCAACAAGAAAGTGTTCAGGAGTGAGAGCGGCCACGTCTTCAGGATCAGCGCTTAACAGGCTGAGTGGCCGAGAGTTAAGACATGCCACTATTTGCGTTACCATAGTACAGAATTCCTCGAAGGTCAAGATGATTTCATCCAGGACCCGACGCAGGTGGTGTTTAAACGACTTGGCGCCCGCATTTCACAAGCCACCAACGTCGGGGGCGCGGGGCAGAATGAATTTCGAATGGGTTCCATCTTGAGCAACAGCACTTGCCACTTCTTAGGAAAAACTCAAAGATTGGTCGAACAGACGCTGTATTTCCGAAGTTGCTCCTTGGAAGGTCGCGCCGTTATCGTTGTAGATTTCTTTGGGAGATTCGCCTCTAGAAGTAAATCTTCTGAAAGCATCTAAAAAACTCTGTGTAGTCAGGTCAGATACGATTTCTATGTGCATTGCTCTAATTACCAGGTACACAAAAATAGCCACGTATACTTTGCAGGCCTTGTGACCTCTACCCTTGGTTTTACGAAGAAGATATGGTCCAGCGTAGTCGAGACCAACGAAAGTGGAAGGCAGCGTCGGAGTAACTCTAACTGCAGGCAGCTGCGCCATTTGCAGAGCTTGCAGTTGACCTCAGAAGTGGATGCACTCAATGCAGTTTCTCGCCAGATTTCTCACCTTGCTTTTCACTTAAATAATCCAAACTGAACGTAGTTAGTGGATCATCATGAGCTGAGGACTTCCATGTAAGGCTCGCTCGTGGACGTCTCGGATAAACGTTTCGGCTGGGTGACTTTCGTTTGGTATGATAGCTGGGTGCTTCTCTTCTTCTCCAAGAATCGCATTTTGCAATCGTCCTCCTATCCGTAGAATGCTATTATTGTCAAGAAAAGGTGCAAATTTAAGCGTGAGCGTGCATGTGGTGGCATTGGTCGCTTTGTCTCCAGACAGTGGATTTCGGTAGAGCAATGCTCTCGTTGAGTGGCACGTATCAAAGCAAGTCAAGCCTAAGAAAGCTCATTAGCATTCAAGAAGCTTACGCTTTGCTTAGTTTTGTTTTGATTGTGAATTCGACACCACCTAATGATTCTTGTTAATTTCCCTTTTAAGAGAAGAAATTTTTAGCAAGGTCGATTCCAAGGAGTTTTGTTGAGTTGCGATCGCTGTGGAAAAGGAAAAGCATTCTCGGTGCTCTTCGGTTACTGTAGCAAAGGTTTCTTTTTTCTGATCCCATGCTTCCTACTGTAAGACAAGCCATGGATAGTTTGATGACGCAAAGGTCGAGGCATGACACCGCGTGAAGCTAAGTCTGCGGGATTTGTAGCGGATTTCACGTGCCTCCAAGTTGCAGGAGGCAATAAGGTTAAGATTTCACTGACTCGGTTTGCGACATAGGTCTTCCATCTGCTAGGATGTGATTGCAATCAGTCCAAGACCACTTAAGAATCCGCCCAGCAAAAAACTCCGGTCGGTGTCGGCGTCAATTGTTGAAGCAGGCTGTGTACTAGACAAAAGTAGTGCTCCATCAAGGTCGACTGTTGTTTGGTTTGGTCGACTTTGATTACAAGATATACGTCAGCTGCATATGCACGGTTGAATGCATCCAAAAATCCATACAGGTACCACTTGGTACCTCACTTTGTACCAAGCCAACGAGGTATTTGGTAATTTTTGAGGTCTGGAAGCTGCTCTCGAAGCTCTTGCCAAGGGCGGAGAATGTCATCGGACGCTGGCTGATCTCTGTCGGAGTCTTTGATCCACAGAGCTTGTAGCAAGAGTTTTCCTATTGGTGACGGGTGCCATCCAGCGGGTTTCATTGTAGTCCAAGCGCAGATCCAGTATCGCGCTTCTGAAGTAGGCGAATCCTATCTTGGCAAGTGTCTCTCTCAGCTTTCTTCTTAATTAGAGAGCGGGAGTTTGCTTCGAATCTCTTTGATCTCCTAAAAGCGATAAAGGTCATCTTGCAAAGTAGCGGTCGTTGTGTGAAAGCAGTTAGCTTGACTGTTGCTCTAAAAGGAGGCAGTAGAAATTTCATGCACAGTCAGTACCCAGCCAAAGACCGTTCGCTGTGCCAGCGGCTCGTTGATAGCTCCCTTTTGAACGCCTTTAAGGAGAACCATTGGGTAAACGTCAGCTTCAACAACGCAGTCGATTTCCGGAAGTACCTCAAAGCTTTCATCGGCCAGTTCCAACTCTGCTAAATAAGTCCAGGCACCTTTCCCACACCTTAGACGTAGAAAAGTGTATGTACCGTGTTCCAAAATCATTCACGAGAAGCTTAGAGAGAACTTAGGTCTTTTCGGTGACTGGAGCAATAATTCAGCATGGTACTTTGAAGTACCACCGCCTTCACCTCCTAAGCCGTTTACATAAGTGGTGGCTCGCTTCTTGTAAAGCGAAAGAGCCCGAGTTACCTTGACAAAAATAAAGGAGCCTTCTAAGGCAGGATTGATTATTGCTTTTACCAAAACTGATGCTCTATCAAAGGAGGTTGAGTTTACCTCTAGCCGGATTGTTCTATTGTGATAGTGGAAAGACCGTGTGAATCCATGACCTAGTGAAGTGCACCTGAACGGACAGGCAATCACTCGAAAGACACTCGGTACTTCGGGGAGACAGTGAACTTACGAGTGCACAGTGTGGAACTAATAAAGTTTACTCACACGATCTATCTCTGAATGGTACAAAAGTAGTAAAAATCTATTGCGTTATACCATACACTTGAGGTTAACTGACCACGTGCACCTTTGGAGGTTAGAAAACTCTGTGCACGCCTTTAAGGTTAGACGACCACGTATTATTTGAAGCTTGAAATACCGCGTGGTAGTGCTTACTTATTATGTTGGTGTACCAATAAATTTCAGTACCCGTATATAACTAAAACTCACTTTGTATCGAGTTGGCTCAGAAGCGCGAACGCGTCGAGACGGCCCGCTTGTGCTTCAACTGCTTAAGGAGAAATCACAAGACAAAGAAGTGCCCTTCGAAGCATCGCTGTGCAGTACCTGAATGCAAGAGAAGGCATCATACGCTCCTTCACAATCCAGAGCAAAGAGGCGACGCCAAGCCTCAGCAACAACAGTTCAACACCGACATCTTCTCCAAGCATGGACGTCTATGCGTCACCCGTAAGTACGGTGGACAACTACGCTACTATTAGTAAGCCTTCGACTGGCAGAACTGAACTATTGGCAACAGCAAAGGTAAACCCAACCTCCTTTGATGGAGCACCAGTCTCGGTAAAAGCACTAATTGATCCTGTCTCAGAGGGCTCCTTCATTTCTGTCATGGTAACTCGGGCTCTTTCGCTTCACAAGAAGCGAACCACCACTTATGTAAACGGCTTCGAAGGTGAAGACGGTGCTTCTTCAAAGTACGGTGCTGAATTATTGCTCCACTCACCGAAAAGGCCTAAGCTTTTCAGGAATGATTTTCGAAAACTGTACACCCACTCTTCCACGTCTAAGGTGTGAGAAAGGCGCCTGAACTCATTTAGAAGAGTTGGAACTGTCCGATGAAATCTTTGGGGAACCTGCGGAGATCGACTGCGTCCTTGGAGCTGACTTATACCAAATGGTTCTCGTTGAAGGCGTTCGAAAGGGAGCTATCAACGAGCCGGTGACACAGCAAACGATCTTTGGCTGGGTTGTGACGGAGTATTTTTCCTCAATATACTCCAAGCACTAGGCCTCTTACCGAATTTCTCGTTAAGGGCGCCAGGTGAGTAGAGCGCAAATTCTTATCAAGATTTTTGGATTCCTAAAGATCTCTAGCTCTCAGAGGGAGTTCCACCAATGGTCGCCGTCAGGGGCTGGCAAGGTCTCAGCTTGCACCGGCAATTCCTTAAAAATTTAACTACCAATCTAAAAGCATCAAAAGTCGCACTTTATCAAATTCAAAACTAATTCGAATTTCCTAAAACCACTATAGATTATTAAAGCGCGTCAGTGCTGGGCACCTGAAATGGCATGCAAAATCTGACTACGAATCCGCAAAATCACTAACTCAGAAACAGCAAGATTCAATTTTCACTTATATTTATTCAACAAAATAATAATTTTAATTACACATTTAAACCCGACGACAACCTTCGATTTGTAAAACTTCGTCAAAATGTTCTTTTCCATCTCCAACATGGCGGCCGCGCGCTACACGTGTTCGTGCGCGCCGGGACGCCTTTGCGCTCCCTCTCGTTCTCGCGCTGCTCGTGACGTCACGAGCACATGCGCTGCACACTCTCGTGCTTTGTCGTCGTCGTCGCTATTGTCGTGCGCGCAAATCGTTCGGGTATCGCGTGTGTGTGCGCGCACGAGGCGCCGTGCTATCATCTCGCATTTTCCCGGGAAAGTGTATGTGCAAACACCAACATCCCCATCGGCCCAGCTCGCCCAGGTTCCTCTATTTCCTTATCATCGTCGTAGAAGCTACAGGTGGGTTTCTCTCTCTCTCTCTCTCTCTCTCGCTCTCTGGTGTCGAGTAGTACGTTTCAAAAGTGGCTCCCGGTTTTATACTTATTTAAGTGTCATTTGTTATTCGGTAGTGCTAAAAACTAGTTAAGTAAAGTGATTTACATCAAATCTACTTCTCCTTATATAAATTCACATGAGATTGTTCGTAAATTTTGCTGTGTGAATAAAAATAAAAGTTAACCTAGCTTTTGAACACGTGTATTAAAATACTACACCCGTACTGGCTAAATTTTAGTTTATAGAAGCTTTCACTACCTTGTGCAGCGCGCATAATTACTTACGCGCTCACGGCGGTGAGTAGTTACATTCTTCTTTTATTCAGTATTATGGAGCGTTTCTACATATCAATCTTTGACTGTAAATAAGCGGCTAAAATTGCAAGAGGATCGAGCCTTTGCCTGACGTGCGCCCGTCCATCTTGGATAGGCCTCCCGCGCATGCGCTTTTTCCGCTGATGTTTGTGACGTGTATTGTTTGCTGCTAGTGCTTGTATCATTAAGGGGACAGATAACTCGTGCAGTTGCATATGTATTATGCGCACTCACGGCGGTACGTATCTAATTCACTAATTAAATTCAATATATGCTCAGCTCACTTTCTCACCATTTATACTCTACATGCATATAACGACGCCGGTGCTATTCGGAGTGTGAGTTACTGCAGTGCACTTCACTGATCATCCGCCAGGTGTTGCATGCTAAAAGGCGCTGTACTCAACGTATGGGAACTATGGCGCGCGCAAGAGGATCGTAGAGGTCTACAAGATATACTAGCACCCTCGATAGCTGAAGTTCCGCGAATTTCCATATCTGTGCACATCAACCACTTCTGAATCAAATGTATAAATTGACAGGTATGTTGCAAATTTGGTTAACTGATCATGAGTAAAAACCCTTGCCCCACTTGCTCTTTACCTATCTCTAGAAAACTATTTACCCATCAGTGCTCAGTTTATTCTCGCTTATATCACTCTGATTGTTGCAGAGCTAATTGATTCCTCTCTTCGACAAAAATTATCTGCTGCTCTGATTCTTCTAGCAGTCGATTAATTAATTCGCCTAACGGTTTCTCCGCAACTACTGCTACGTCTTCTGCTATCGGAGGTCTTTGATGCTTTCCCGTTCGCCAGACTCTTTCTAAAAGGCAAATCTCGCCCCCATCACCATCTTCATTACCATCAACTAGACGACATAGGTCCGTGGCTACCCTTGATATCTGCTCTGCTTTAAGTACCGACAACATTTCGGAACCCCCGCCTTGGTTTGTACAATTTTCAAATAATGTTTCCGAGCAATTGAAGCAAGCTACAGATACTATCAAAAATGATCTTGCTGCGGTTAAAAATGCTCTTGACTCTCATCTTATCCAATTTAATACTCTAAAAGCGAGAGTCGATCAAATTGAAGCAAAACTCAGCTCTGCTAAACCTATTTATTTAACTGACTCATGCGAAATTTTATTCACAGATATTCCTGCTACAGCTAAGAGAGACAAGAGTGAACTTCTCTCAATTATTCTTAATGCCTTAGGTCTTTTTAGTCACCTTAATTTTATTATTTCTTTGCGCGACTGGCTACCACGCCATGATAAAGCCTCTGGTTGCTCGACAGGTAAAAATTCTAAATATACTTTTGTAGCTAAATGTACTTTACTAACCATCAGAGATGATATTCTTGCATCTGCAAGTAAACTAAAGGATGCCACTGCTGAAATACTCTTTAAAACAGGCGATAATGCTCGCATCTTTTAAAGAACACTGCGTCCTAAAGAGCTACATCTGCCCGAGTCTGCAGCAATCTCAGCTGCGAAGAGACTTAACTATGCGCGTCCTATTATACGCAACATGTGCGTTTTTATGCGGCTCTCTAGATGATCTCTCACAGCTGCATCCCTATGTGTCTGAATGAAGTTTTAAAGATCCTCGTTCATCTACCTCCCGTCTCTCTTCTCCAAATCAGGTAGACAACGTCCTTAAAGTAGCACACATAAGTGCAAATAGACTGAAGAAAAACTTTAATATTATCCAATATCGATGCATATCCGAGAACTATGAGTTGTTAGCGATCTCAGAAACTTTCTTAAATAACTTAGACTACAACTCGGTCATTGACATCAAAGGCTGTAATTTCTTTTAAGCTGATTGCATTGGTGCTGGAGGAGGCGGTGTTGGTGTTTATATCCGCAATAATTTTAAAGTCAATACAATTTTTAAATCTGATTTTATCTTTGATAATACACCTAAATACTTGGTTTTGAATCTCTCAGTTGGTAACCGCTCACTTACTTTTGTTGTAATGTATGCAAGACCCGACTGCAAATATCCAATTGAATTTTTCGACACTATCTCCACTTACAGCTTATCTTTCAACAATATTATAATTACAGGCGACTTTAATATGAATCTTGCAAATTTCAATGATGAGTCTATATTTCACCGAGAACGCATTGAGAGGCTCGCTCTCTATTTAGTTCCATCATATCCAACTCATCATATACTTAATATCAATATGATTGCTCATACTTGGCTAGATGTATTCATAATTAATGAATCTTCATCCGTTGTATCTTATAGAAAAAATGATGCCCCTTTTATAGCGGGACACGATCTGATTGAGCTTCAATATAAATTCTTTGCACCTTCTACCGAAACCAAAGTCTTCAAAACTAGATTTCTTGACAATATCGACTCTCAGGCGTTGTTGGACTTGATAAACAGCGAATTATCCAATATTTTAAACGAGGATCTCAACGTTATTTTTAATCAATATTTCTTTGTATATAATCCCCCCAGCTCTTCTTTATCTAGATTTAATTATAGTCATTATTTTAACTTTATTAATCGTAATTCTTCTTCTAATTATACTAATTCTAATGTTAATCTTTTAGATGGTACTAGTGTGAACAGGCTATCGGTGGATGCTCAGACCCATAACCTTGATTTAGTTATTCTAAAAGCGTTCGATTCCCTGGTTCCCGTCAAAATCAGACATATATCATCTAAAAATAAGCCCTGGGACACTCTAGATCTTCGAAATCTTATGCGTGGGCGCGATCGAGCTTATCGGATTCCAGTACAGTCTGGACACCATGCTGATATTCAAGCCTATAGAAAACTACGTAATTCCGTATCTAATAAACTAGATACGGCTACAAATCAGCACTTTGCTAGCCAACTTATTAATGCATCTAGTCTCAAGGCAAAATGGACAGAAGTCAATAAAATGGGCCTAATTCGTAACTCTCTACCATCTCCCTTGCGATATTTTTCTCCAGCGACACTCAATCGTCATTAGGCCGCTATTGCTTCGTCCAACCAACTACTTGCTCATCGAGATGTGCTCGAGGCTCCCTCTATCCCGCTTCGCAACGACATTCCTGTCTTATCTTTTAGCATTGTTTAATCTGCATCAACTAAACGACTTCTCAATACTGCTCACTTTAAAGCTATGGGTCGTGACAATATTACCACGCCTATGCTAAAACTTTCTTCTCTAGTATTGCTGATTATTTAACTATTAGTCCAGTCAATCTAGGGTTCAGGTATGGTGTGATCTCAACCCGGAATGGAAAAAAATGCATCAGTTTGCTTTTTATGCGTAGATGAATAATAGTGCTATGCGCAAGTATGCAAATGTACGCATAATACGGTTATTAATGTTTAAAGCAAAAATAATTGAAAAAATGCGATTTTATCTTGAAAAATATTGATCTGGCGACAAAATCGATAAGAACTAAAAGTAATCAGGATAAAATTTTGTACAAGAATAAGGTTTGCGGAAAATAAAATTTCCAAAAATTATCGTTTTTTAAGTAATTGTTTAAAAAAAGTCACGGTAAAAAACACGATGTCGGGTTAACTATCAAGAAGGTCTCCAAATATGCTACAACTTTACATTTAACAACGAGAATAAAGTATTAGATTATGTGCAAAATTTGGTGCATGTGCGATTAATAGTTTTTGCTTAATTCAATTTGCAATTAGAGGAAATCATAATTTTTCAACGGGCGCCCAGGTTGCTATACGACTCCGCCATGGTTCCTGATTTTTTTATGGGTACTCAATGGTTAGTACTTTGTTATCCAATTGTTTTTGAGTCGTTTGCAACAAATTTGAGCGCTACAGAATTTTTTGAAAGAAAATTAAAGATTTTACTTTGTAAACAAACTGAATATCTCGGAAATTATTTCATAAAATTACGAGCGATAAAAAAGGAATTGTAAGTCTTACAAAAACACACATTTTAAAAAAAAATCAATCATTTTCATTAAATACATCCAGAGATATGTTACGTTAACTTTGCCACTCGTTTATTAGTTGACAATTTACGATTTTGACAAACTGCGATGATCAATGTTTTTGTTGAATAATATACTTTCTCTATTTAAAAAATTAGATTTGCGTTCTGATATTTTATTGTTAAAAAGCTTTAATAAAGTTGAAAAGTCCGGTAAAAAAGTACGAGAGCGCGCGTCGAACGCGGCCGCCAAAAACAAGTGTTAAAACTAGACGCGGTACCTTCAAATCCGGCGCGCGATAAAAATTATCGATAACTCGGGCTATATACAACCAAATTGGACGATTTCTCTTAAAGAAGAGTAGCACGTTGAAAAATTAATATTGGCACAAATATTTTTCGGAAATTTTGTATTACTCCCATGCTAAATAATAAATAATCTAAAAGACATAAACAAAAACTAAATAATCGTATCATTCCAAAAAGTTTCCTGTATGAACATGTTAAAAATACTATTAAATATTCTCCTAAATAGTTTTTATTGCAGGTTTAACTAACTTGATACTTTTCTACCTAGATGAAGTCTTGAATTGTATTACAGATACAGGTAAACATCTCCCTACGAGCAGGTATATAGGTTATAGAACATAGTCCCGCCCACTAAGTCTTAGCTACGCCTAACAAACAATAAAAATGTATGATTCAACGTTTACTTGAAATTGTTTACTTATTACTTTTTGTACATTTGATAGGCTTTACAATATTTAAGCAATAAAATATTTCAAAAAAGTATGATTTCAAAATATTACCCATGATTCTTTGCTTCAAAAGGGTCAGCTGACCTTCGAACAAGAGACGGATACAGATGATGGGATTCAGGTATACGTTTTAGTTGTAACGGTCTTTTTGGAGCAGTAGCTATTCACTTGTCTTTCTGAGTTCATAGTAAGAACATCTGCTAGTTGAATAGTTTCAACACTCACAAAATTGAATTTTTTTCTAAATTCACTGGAAACAATTGTGTATTTTGGAGTGTATATTGATATTTCATTTATAAGTAACTGCAAAATTAATCACCAATGCTGTAACTTTTGAATTTTATTCATAACTTTTAAAGACTCATTGGTACGTTTTACATTAATAATATCATAATAATTTAATAATTAATTAATAAAAAAATCAATAATATCATTGATCAATATTTTATTACAAATTTATTGTATTGTAATCATGTGAACTGTTGGAATGTATTAATATTTCGCGAACATTCAAAAACTCCAATACGTTATATAAAAAAATCTAATGTTACGTATGTATTAAATTATAAAAGAAACTAA
>JAPYZB010002086.1:0-20387 GCA_030522745.1 Eupelmus kiefferi | reverse complement strand
AAAAAAAAAAAAACAAAACAAAAACAAAGAGACGATCAAAGCTAAATGGAAATAAAGTAAAGATCGAGAGTGTAGCGCGCGCAGGAGTATAGAGGTGAGGGGACGACGCGGCTGAGTGCATCGGTAGATTTATAGGTTTGACGAAAAGCAAAGCGGGTCATGAGGCGGCGCAGGCTTGCGGGGCGCAACATATGTAAGCGACTGAGCGCGTTCGCAGGCGTATAGCTACGTTTCCAGCGTAACATCGAGCATATTACGCTCGTCACAGGCTGCGCTTTCTCCGCGCGTATCCGCTAATTGTGGGTTAAGCCGTTAGAAAGTCTTTTTTGCTGCTGCTGTTGCTGCTGCTGCTGCTGCTGCTTCTAAGAGCTGCCAGGAAAATCCGTATCGATGTGTGTCCGCGCGTGCGCAATTATTATCTACGATTGCCGTTTCGCAATAAGAAGAGCTCAGGTTACGCGCCGCTGTTATGCAGCAGCTTCTGCTGTTCGGCTTCTGCTGTTTCTTTGCCCGTTTTTTTTTTTTTTTTTTTCCTGCCTTCTTCTTTCTTCTTTCTTACCGACGAAACGGAACGACACAGAGCGCCACAGCGAGTACTTAAATAAAGAGCCGATCATTCTTTCGACCAATCCAATTCTCACGATATGCCCGAGTTTTATCATTAGCTCCTTCATCTGCTTCTTCTTTTTCTCCCCTTCTGTCTTTCTTTCTTTCGAAAACAGACAATGATGAAAATTAAAATAAAAAAAGGAATAATGTAAAAATAAATAATTTTGAGAGTATCAGAATAAAAAGCCAAGTCTTTGTGACGTAAGACTTGTTGATCAACAAATGAGAAATTTAAAATTTTAAAAGACAAAATTTTCATGCAGAGAACAATATTTATGTCGAAAAATACACACAACTAATTTGAGGTTCTTTAGCGTTCTGTCGAAATACTTGTTACTTTCACGCATTTTACGATAGGGAAAATTGTATGGCTTTTTATGCATTCCTTGAAATTCATGCGCGATTCCCTCCAACAGTCCGAAAAATCGCATTTACATAATAGAAATTTTTATCTTTCGAAAAACAAGCTGCTACCGGATGCGCATATGCCTACTATTATCATCAACGTATCTTAACAATTTTTTCGTTACTTATACATTAAAAAACTAATATATTAAAGAGTGTTTAAAAGTTTATCGCAATTATTTAATTACAGTAGCTACATCAAGCAAATTTACCTGCATGACAAAACTAAAATATATAAGATATAATTAAAGTGTAACCAATCTGAAGCAGGAATAATTGAATAAAAATAATTAAAAGCAAGAAAGTTTTTGAACGCGAGCAAGTTTCTCTTCTTCCTTCATTTCCTTATATATAAGCGGTGCTCTCGACAATTAACATAATCCTGCGATGATCAATTCAATGACCGCGGCTAAGTATACAATGGCAATAATTGCTGGCAGCTCTATAGGCGCTTGCTCGCTAGAACGACACTTTCCAATTCATACGAGCCCCGCGCTTCTCTCCCCCTCTCTCTCTCTCTCTCTCTCTCTCACACACACTCTCACTGTCTCCTCTCTTAAACTAGCATAATAACATCAACAATGGCTCGTGATGCATCATATATAAAATCACGTTGTTTATGATTTGCATTTGCCAAAAGTCTTAACTAAATAATACTATGCATATTATCCAACTTTATTATATATATATATATATATATATATACTCTAAGCTAAGCTTTCTTTTTATAAAACTTCAATAATTTATTAGCCTTCGAACTTTATCGTATATAACACATAAGTCAAAAGTCGAAAAATAGAGAAGTAGAAAAATAATATTTATCATTATAGTTGAAGACAAGAGCTGCAATAAGCGGGGAAAAGTCGCCTCTCGCTTCGTGATCCACGAGCGTGAGCTCTGAGAGACAAAATTTGAGTGAGTGTGTGTTGCATTGTTGTGAGCTAGAGAGAGAAAATTGATCGAGGCTTTCCGTTAATTGCCATCAGCGATCAGCTACAGTCGCGTGCCAGTAGAGAAAAATTCAAAGGTAACATTAGACTTTTACTGGGCTCATACACTTTACGAATTTCGAAATTACAAACTGATTAAACTAATGGAAGCTAATTAACTATCTTTGCATTTTTGCTCTAGAACAACAATTAGATTGTCAAACGTTTAGTAAACATCAAAGGACGGGATACTCTTGCGCTTACTATCGCTGCACTCGACTTTATACAGAATGCAAAATACTATACAAAATACCTCCACCCGACCTATTCCTATCTAAACTGCAAACATTTGACTTATAGTTAGTGCAGTCAGTCACTTTTAAAATTTTAAAAACAACTTTAAATTTGTAAATTATGATTTTCAGTATATACGTTATACATATATTATAATTATATACACAGGAAGAGTAAAAAATAATCTTTTTCGAGTTCGTTTAAAAGTGAAAATATATAGTAAACTTTACCGCTCAAGAAGAGCTACTTTTCACACTCCATAGAGTTTAGAAAGTACATTAAAAAATATGTCCAAAAATAAGATCTTTTATACTGCTGGCACGAGATTATGCGGATTGACGGCTATATTACTGCTTGAGGAAAATTAAAACGAGCCAATGATTTGTTTTAATAAATATAAAAGGGATAGTAAAAAAGAATAATGTAAAGAAATGAAGACAAAAAAAAAACAAATCATTAATCATACGTGACTCACTAGCAGAAGCACTTGACCTGTTAATAAATTCTGCCTGTTATTAGAGGCAATTACAGTAACAATGAGTATCATTGTGTCAGCGATGATTATATCTTGTGCGATTTCTACTTGAAAGGGAAATTATATCGAAAGTCGGATAATAAGTTATCCAGCGAATTTATAATTATGCATTTCCCTCTACAAATATTTTACTATCCTCGCAGAATCTTAAAAACATAATTTTTCACATCTTTTTTGGAATTCGTTTGCTAGACTAAGAGCCGACAATATGGGGTGAAAGAGAGAACAGTGAGAGAGAGAGAAAGAAAGAAAGAGAATTAAGACCCACATAGCGTAAGGTCAGCGTGCCGGTATATCTCAGTTGCCAATTGAAAAACACATTAGCATTTAGCGAGCCAGTTAAAATTTTGCAGGTAAACTCGTTTCTCCGCAGCATAGCGAGCGACAATCATACATACGTAAAAGTAGATATATATATATATATATATATAAGAAAAAAGTAAGAAAACCGAGCTGCGAAATTAGTAGCTGGCACAAGAGAAGCAAGAGCTGCAAATGTTGAGAGTAGGTTCTGCTGGTAGACGAGAGCCTCGTTATTAGCGTTATTATCGATTACGATTGCCATAAGCGAGAGAGGAACGATAATAAAAGCTAAGAGGAGAAGGACTCTCGGAACGCAAGGTAATGACAAGTGATTTTCAGCGAGACTTAAAAAACTGCAAAATCATCAGCTGCACTCTGTCTGCTCCTGCATCTTGCTCGATTTTTTCGACCTTTGCGCTTCTCCTCCGAGTTTGCCATTATTAAGCGCAGATTAAGCCAAGGACCAACACATCACAGAGAAAGATGCTGTAACTTGGGCTTACAGCCGAACATTAATTTTTCTGCGCCTTTGCTTGATCGTTAAATTCTGAGAAAAAGCTTTTTTCCAAAGTAAAAAACATTGAGCTCAGTCTAACATTGGCCATTTTTTCGCTCTCTCGAAAATATATACTATTATTATCAATAAAATACTTAAATCGAATGAAATTGCAAACGTTTATTTAATTCTATATTACCATAATGTGCTTTTCAAACAGATTAAAATCCTTTTCAAATACAGTTTCTACCAGTACTTGGATTCTACTGATAATAAACCAATTTCCATATTAAGTAATCGAAAACTCCAGCAGACTCCGTTCAATGGGCTAGATTTATGTTATTATGGACGTTTTCGTTTTATTAAAATTTCACACATCATAGCATATAAGATACTCAACCCCATCGGATAATAAACTAAAGAGTATTAGAATCATTTGCTGCAGCATGTGAATCACAGTATGCGAAACGCGCTGAAACAGATATATATATATATTATATGTATCAGCTGACGCGCATAGCATTCCAATTAGCTAGCAGCACGATTAAAATGCCAATCGGCCACTGTGTTATTAATAACAAATTCAATTAATTTAGATTATCGCCGCATGTCTAACTTTCGCTCGTTTACAAATATATGTCGTCGTTATGACCACCGAGGCTCGAAAATTATTTACAGAGTTGTACTTTCGAGTCAGCTTGCGTATAGAGCTGTGCACTTTTTTTAATTGCTCTTATACTTATATATATATATTAGCTCTGAGACAATACGCAAATTAAACGCGTCGCTTGATATATCTTTTCAATCAAGTCTTATCATTACAAGCTACATTTAAGAGACTCAGTTCGAGTTAAATATACTAAAAATAAATAAATTATTTTTTTAAATTTATTGTCAACTTTTTGACATTTTGATACATTTGAATGCTTTACATTGAGTTTCATATCTTTAATACCATCTACTACTAGAAACCTTGAATTTTTGCTTTTGTATCCACTTAGCTCATATGTTTTAAAATTCACTTTGATATAATAACATTGCAATAATACTAAATAACAGTATTAGAGGCCGTATAAATTTATACATGATATACGTAAAAACTATTTATTTTTAGTGAGTTTAATTCAGAATAAAAAAATAAAAATTGATTTTGTATACATATATCAGTTAGCCAAAGTAAACTATTATTTAAGAAACGTCTAGTTTGCTTTAATTTATTTCTCTTTTCTAAGTACTCTGAGTGCGTAGGCAAACGTAGGCCATAACTTTACGACGCAAAGTTTCGAAAAATCTTAAAATTATAAAGCAGGTAGTCATAAAAGAGGAAGTCATTCGTGCAGATCCTCACAAGACAGAGTAGTAATGTCGAAATTATATAAAAAAATTTCGCCTGTTGTCGAAAACTTTCGAAAGAAAAGGAACCGCGATTAGCTCGGAAGCGCGTGCAGAAAAAAAAGAGCCGTTCACTGTTTGCAGTGAAGAAAAAAATTCAATAATCCTGGCTCAAGTTCGGCTCAAACGCTCTTATTTTCCTTTTTTTCTTTCTTATTCGAGCTTTGCACTGTCGTACGAGATAATTTGAAAATCGATCAGAAAGATGCAACTCATAGGCAAAGACTTGCTAGTTTTCGCTTTGGTTTTTGAGGTCGTTTACATGACTTGCGAATAGTGGATAATCGTTACTTATTATGGGAACTCATAGATGTGTTTGCCAAGGCCGCGGAAAGACGACTCGGATCCTTTAACAAAACTAATCTTGCGAGATGAATGTATAATTAGCTAATGTATCGAGAAAAGTATAGCTGACACTAGATTTCTTCAAAACATTTGACTTGCTTCTATTAGGTACTTATTTACCTGGCGCTTTTAAAGTCAACTTTATTTATTTATTTTTTTTTTTTTTTCAAATTACAGTATCTTTATCTTTAGAATAATACACTATAAGTTCGCACGCTTCTTCTCTTAAGCAATCATAATTATTTAATTCTTAGTACTTTTCTTTTCTCTCTCGCGCAAATAAGCTTTTTCACGAGAGGTATTTTATATGCTAGCAAGAAAAACAGTGATAATAAGAAAGCAAAATAGAATTTTTGCCAATAATCTAATGAAATTGCTGAATTAAATATTCATTCAAGAAAAAAGCAAAAGAAAAGTTGAAAAATTGAAATAAAAATATTGATATATAAAAGTTAAAGCTGGAGATTGGCTGATCGGGCTTGCGTCGTCGTAGGCGGATGATCTTTAGAATATATCGAGGCATATATCAATGAACTAAAACGCGCACCTAAATCATGCTAAACGAAAGGGAATGCAAAAGAGAGCCTTTCTCTTTCCAAATGACTTTCCCTGCGCACTAGCGCCCACTTCTCGCGATCATTTGATTCAGCAAGCGCTCCTACTCTTAAAGCGTAAATTATGTACTTTGAATCGTGAAATAGGTACGTGGCCAAACGATTTTAAAAAATTTCCTGCATAAAAGCATGCATGGCTTGTTGCACGAGGAGAAGAAGTTGCATTAATACTGCGCTATTAATGCACTTCTTCTTCTTCTTCTTCTTTGATATTTGGTATTGAAGAATTCATTAATTTAGCGGGGAGAGAAGTTGATAGAAAGTGTAAGCAATGCAGCATCTGATATATATAATAATGAAAAATGGCGATGAAGGCATTCCTAAGAGCATGAAGAAGCGTCCGCCCTTTGCGCAACTAGCTCGTATGCGCGCGCGCCGTTTGAGCGCCGGTTGCGCCTACTGATGGCTATATCATTATTATCGTGCATTATTATGATGGCCAGCGTCGCATATCCGGGCAGTCTCTCGCCGTTCCTAGCTTATACTCTTGTGCTTATAGCCCATCGTTTACGCGACTTACATTTGCGATTCACTGCGCGCTCGCGCATTCGATGTCTGCACTTATCGCAACGACTGCGCATGCACTTTCTTTTTCGCGACAACCCCCCTCTCCTTTATCCGTTATTGCCTCGATCCTCTTTTTCGCATTCAATGACCCCAACTACTTTAATCAAAGACAAATCGATATATCTGAACGTAACATAATATATATACACACAGCTACATACCTATATATAATCGATAAGGATTCTGCTATTCTTCAAACAGAATATTGCCGAATATTGCAACTTTTTCCTAATTCTAGAGTTAAACTCTGCAAAATGTTTTTATCAAACTATTTGTATTTTCTCGGGAACAAGATTTACGATTATGCGCTCTCGAATATGACAATACTCGCAAGTAGATATATCCAGAGTATGGTCAGACTAGTTGCTTCAGACTTTATATTACGCATATATACTTTGTATATTTAATTATACATACATCATTTAAAATTATTATATCTTATAGATTTTTAAGTAGTCTTTGTTTAAATTAAAAATATTGCAGACTTTCAAATATTCAGATAATATATATATATATATATATATATATATATATATAAATGACATGTAGCGGAAAAAAGACATTTGAAAATGTAATAGTGAATGTTATATTATAATTGAAAAAGTGAAAATAATCGAGAGGTTGAGTGAGATTAAAAATATGAGAGCATTTGCGAGTGAGAGAAAGACAAAGTTGCTGACCGCGAGTAGCTTGGCAAGCTAATGCGCAAGAGGGCCCTGAACTTCGACGTAGTCATATAGGCGTTCGCTTAGTTGCGCGCGGCAAAAGCCTCGGCACTGAACGTAACTCGCGGCTAGGCCGCTGCTGCAATCTAGGGCTACTCGATCGGCCAGCCGAGATAAACCGGTTCTACGCACCCAATCACTTTCGCGCCTTCTTTCCTGCGCGCGCCCATGCTCCACTGCACTATTGCTCCTTGCATCTACTTCTTTCTTCGCCTTTCTTCCTCTTTCTTTCACCTCCTAACTAATTTCAACTATCTCTTAACTATCTCTTATAGCAGCGCTCTCAGCTTTTATTACATTCAAAACTTTAGAAAATAAATTTACTCTATACTCGTCCAATACAGTACTAGTACAGTAATGTTGTTAATATATATCTATAGAGTGCAGTAAAAACTAAACTAAATGATGAACGGCTAGTTTCTGAGATAAAAAAATTCTTATACACGGCGGCGGCGGCGGCGGCGGCGGCGGCGGCGAAATGATTTTATAATATAGAGAGATATATATTTATATAAAGTAAATTTCAAAAATTTTATCCCCATCTTTCCATGTTCTTATCTCTTAAAAAATGAGTGTAAATAGTGTATAGAGTGATGCAAGCAGAAAAGTCTCACGCTATTGAACTTGACTTTGAAGGTTCGAGGCATATATATATATATATATATATCAAGACTGTTAGATTTCGTGTGTGCGTATAGTTAGGCGCCGAAATCTATTGTGTCGAGCTGATTTCTCTTGCGGACGGCATATAAATTTTCGCGTACATATCCGTTTTGCAGAGTCTACTCACGTATATTTAACCTTTCACTCGTATGAATAGCCGAGTAAATATGTACTTCCCATTTATCATACGGAGCGTCAGTGTCAGTAAGTCAGCACTGCTCTCTGCCGTCAGCTGTCGCATCAGTTTTCTTCCTTCCCACAAACTCTCTCTCCCTCGAAAGATTTTCAACTTTCTGTCGCTTCAAACATTTTTTTAAACAATCTAGGAAATATTCCAAAATTCCACTGAGCAAGCTCAAATGACAAAAATATGATATGATAAAAATATATATATATAATAACTATTGATAAATTTATATGACATAACTTCATCATATTTATACTTAGAATATCAATCAATATGAAAAGCGACCTATAGAACTGAACGCTTTTACTCTCTTTCTCTCTCTCTCTCTCTCTTTCTCTCGCACAAGATCTTATATCAACATCCGCGAATCATGCATTACATAAACCGAGCGTAAAAGCCGTTGTGCAATCTTCATTATGGCTTTTCCCATCGACATAATCTCAAATCGCCTCCAAGTCGCTGCAATCTAATCACCATCTTACGCTGCTTTTCACCTCGCTAAAAAATCGAATACACGCCATTTACGAATTCCCATTTCGGCGATTCATACTGCACAAAAAAGATCAGTTCCCTGCGACAAAATAAAAGGAATATTCTACATACATATGTATATATAGACATTTGAACGGATTAAACAAAAAAAAAGAAGAAGGCTCCAAAGCTACGGAGCTCCTATTAGATAACGATCACGAATAGAAAGTTTCTTGCGGATAGACGAGAGCCTGAGTCGCGCTTCGAGTCTTGCTCGTTTTTCTCTTTTCAAACGAAAGAGCTAATACTCTTATATATATATATATATATGGAGCTTTAATTAGGCGTCAATTGATGTGTAGGCAATAATTAAACTAGAGGCTAAAGAAACAAAATCGGCTACTTTGACGAGTTTATTAAAACAATTTTAATAAACTTTTTTTTATTTCTTTTTCTAATTTATAACTGCAGCCAATCAAAATGTTTTTTATCATTTACAAGACCGTAAATTAGACTTTAATTAATATTCATATATTTTCTTATTATAACGCATGTAATTCATTATAATATATATTCATATATACATTCATGTAAATATCATCAAATTTACTAAATTATACTTATAACATGTATTTCTACATATATAAACATAATTAATTGTATTCCATTTCTTAAAAATCTAAACCTATAATTTAAATAACTTATGATTTTTCTAAATATTGGTAATTACTGTAAAATTGAAGGAATGCAGTATCTAGTCTGACCTTTTTATCTTATTAACTATATAATCTGTTTTTTTTTCTCTGCTATGGAGCTCCTGAGTGCCTCTTTCTTACCGAGTGACATTTTTTTTTAAATATGAATATGGGGCAATTGCCCCGCAATAGCAGCATCAGCATATGTGACCAAGTAATTTCTCCGGGGCGTCGCGAGACTGTTTCGTTCGTCTCTTTCAGTCAATCACTTTTAGCGTTTCTTGTGAGACAGAACTAGAAGCAAATTTTTTTGCTGCCGCGGTTGGTTACCGATTAATTTTTTTAGATCATTTGCTAGCCTTTTCAAAATACCCAAAAACTTGTAATAATTTTAAGACGTTTTTTCAGAAATTAATTTAACTTCAATATATAAAAGTATGATTTTGAAAATATTTTTTCAAAATTTAAAATTAGTTTAAATTATTTTAAACAGTTAGATATTTTATAAAGAAAACTGTACAGCTTTCTTCTAATTGTCAAGTAAGTAATTTTATCTTGATTAAAAATAAATGTAACTTCATATTACATAAATCTTTACTTGAAGTTGGTTACATCAGTGCGGATAATGGCAAATTATAAAATATCAAACGAAATGCCTACGAATGACTTGTTAAAGAAACAACGATTAACTGTAGCGCCAGAATCGTTATGTCAACGACTCAGCAAAGAGAAAATAAAGATTTAGTGCGTGCCTGGAAAACCTAGCCAAGGTTGCATAAAAAAAAATATTATAATAAATGAGCAATTTTAGCCGCGAAGAATTACAAACAAGTGCTTCAAAGAATTAAGAAAATTTTAATAAAGACTCTTTTAGTATCATTCGTTTAACAAATTTTCTTACCTGTTACAATTCTTTTACTTTTAAAACGCAAAAAGTTAGTGCTATATTTTGTTTTTGCATAGACTACTTATTTCAACGGATACTTGTCCGGAATGTATTCAAGTGTTTAATCTATTAGCAACACGCATAAAGGAAAAAAAAAACTGAATTTGACAAATATAAGATTTCAAGTGTATTTTAGCTTGGTGCTACTTGTGAGCTCTTTAAATATATATTTTTTTAAATATGTCAAGGATAAGGACGTTTTGCTTTGTTAGACAATGTGAAATAACTTAGGCAGTCCATTAAATGTTCGTATACACATTTTTAGAAGATATGTAGTGTAAAACCATTAAAAATATTTGACTGCGTACAATATTATTTCTCTTGGAATTTAATATTTATTTCATGTAAGCTTTTTTGTACCGTGCTAGTGGCGTTTTCAATTTTTCAAGATTTTAGGCAAAAGAGTGAAAAAAAGGGTGGGAAGAAAAAAGTAAAAAAGCTGCATAAAGAGTCGAGAAGTGGCAGTATTTATTGCCGCGCATGCGCAGGTAGCTCCCATGTGGGCAGATATAAGAGCTGCGGAAGACTTTCGCCGCGTCGGTGATGTTCAGAAGCGCTTCCGGTCGTGGCGCCGAACGGCCGAATCGAATTAGAATAAAAAAAGAGCGGCTACAGAATGACGGCTAACTCGCGCTCTTTTCAAATCTGTCGATCGGAGAAAGTTGCCCGCGTCCGCGTGCGCGGCGTGGGAAGCGCGATTGTCCGCTAGTTTCGCGCTGCGCTGCGGCCCACTCTCAAGAGTCTCAATAAGCGCGCTTCGCCAACTATAAAAGCTGACGCTCCTTATTTTATCAATCGACATCTTTCATTGCCAAGAGCTATTAATGCGCAAACTCAAGATTTTTACGAATTTTCGACAAATACATTTCGCCCAATCTCGAAGAATTTTTTTATTTCCGCTAATCGTCTAACTGCTATTCCTCCGATTATCATAATTTATTCTGCGGCATTTATTCCAAACTTGTGGGTGGTTCAAATAAATTTTCTCATTTCTTATTTCTAACTTTAATGACCACTAAATGCAAGATTCTTTAGGATATAGTATACAAGCACAGTTAAAAATTATAACGGATATATTCAAACAAAAAATATATTGATTACCATATTACTGTTTCTATGGAGCACTTTTAGCAGGCTCTTTTAATATATATATATATCTGCTTTATTTACTAAAACATCTTTTTATGCTTAAATAAAGAACAAAAAGTTGTAAAATCATAAAGATGAGACAATAACCTACTATTTATTACAATGAACAATAATAAGACTATTCTCTAGACTAAACATATAGAATAAGAATCAATTATTTAATTATGATAAATTTATTTATTAAAGGAAAATAAATATTTTGAAACATAGAAATTGCAAAAAATTAATTGTTTACCCGGATGCGTTCGAGCGTTATTAAATTTCTGTTAGTGATTAAGATCTTGAATTGGTAAGTGAGCAAGTACAGTTACAATGGGGCCTACATAAAGTTTAATCTATATATATATATATATATATATATAAGTCAAGATCAAGTAATGTGTGAAAAGTATAAAGTTCAGCGGAGGCGGTATATATGAATACGACATAATAATCTAGCCTTTATAGCGGAAGAAATAAGATTTTTTTGTCGAAGCTTCGTAACTCGAAAAAACATTGTCGCGACTTGAGATTTAGCTTTTTTATGATCAATTTCTATTAGCTTTGTTGTCGCTAATAAAATTTATGGCAACGACTGATCCAAATTTATGTTTTGATGTAGAAAGAACGGAGAATACGCCCGTACCTTTCACGCGAGCGGTTAGACCACACAGCGAGGTGAAAAAAAGAGGTTGACAACGGTTAAAGCTGATTCATGTTTGTAAGCTGCTAACTTTCTTATTACTGTTATCTCAAAAAACGCCAGAGAATAATGAATTCTAAGAAAGCCGCATTCAGCCTTGTTATTGGAAAAAATTTGAAATGTCAACTGATGCATATATTTTAAGTGAACAGCCCGGCTGGTGAAAAATGCATCATATCCTACTGAAAAATCTCAGATGAAATCTCATCTGATTTATTGTCGATTTTATAAAATTTCACTTGCTTTTCTTGTGAATCAGAATTTTTTTGTCAAGTAAAATTTTATAAATTTCATAGAATTTACTTTTTACAGGATTTTTCGAAATTCAAGAAATCAAATGAGAGCTTATCTGCGATTTTGGCAGGAAATCTCAAATGATAAATACAAATTTAGCCCCGAAAATGAAAAGCTGTATTTTTTTTTATTCATTCACAAAAAAATTAGGTAAAAGCGTAATTATTGAATAAAGAAAACTTTTTACCTTTGCAGTCGACGATGCATCGGGCCGTTACACCAATGGCTTTTATTGGGGTAACTCGTACTTCATGGGCTCGGCGACCGAGTGCGAGTTTATCGGCAAGGGAAGCAGTAGCAGCAGTAGCAGCACTACTAGCAGCAAGTCTGCGCCCTCGGAGGATGCAGATTCGGTGAGCGAGGCGCAAGAGTTCAATGCCGAACCTCAGAAGAAGCGCGCCAACGAGGGCTTCAGTGGTCAGCCATTGAACAGCCTTTCTGCATTCAGTGATGATAGACCTCCCTATCCACTTGGCTTCTACATGATGAGAATAGCCGTTAATGGATCACTCTCACCAGTGGTAAAATTTCTTTTTTTCCAATTTTATCATTTCAAACCTTTAATTACTTACCATATTCACCACTTTTCATCATTCAATTACTTTTTTATTATTATTATTATTATTATTATTATTATTGTTAACATTTAATATTATATAGATATATATGTTAAATCAATACTACTTACTATCTAACAATTACCATTTCAACATTTTTATAATTTTAATCACAAATTCAATGTTAGGCCGTATCCGCAAAAAAAAAATACAAAGCACAATAACGAAATAATACTAAATATTAAAGATATAATCTCTTGAATTTGTGCCTACAGCAGTATTCTAACCTTACATGAATAATTCCTCTGCAAAATGCAAAGACCAATTGCTGTATAAAGATGATACTCTGAAGTTGCCTTTAAAATACGATCTGATTGGCTAACAATAAAAAGGAAAATAGATGGCGTGCCCAAAGCCTCATTTTAAATTTAAAAATCATAACTTTTTAGCTATTTTTAAATATCAGAAGTATCATTTAATAATCTAAAAATATTTAATAATTTTTTGTAAGTTTTTAAATTTGAAGTCAAATAAATAATTCTTTCACTTGCATAAAGTTTCAGAATGTCGTTGATTCCTCGTGAAACCACTTTTTTCTTTCGTCAGTTTTCAATTTTCACAAGTTGTATTGATTTTGCGAAACCTAAAAAAATTTCCAATTTTTCGATTAATTACTATTGATTTTGTACACTGAAAAAAGTGCCTGGTAAATCTAACAAAGTAGCACTTGGTTAAAATATAATTTGCTGCTGCTCCTACAAAGTTTTTTGTTATATTTACAAGGGTAGTGTTGTATTGAAAACTATTTGGACATTGTAAAATTTTTTTTAACAAAAAACAAAAAAAAAAAAAAATACTTATCACAAAAAAATTGTAATAGTTGCAAAGTAACTTGGTTCTAAACACAAAATCTTTTAACAAAATAGACTTTGTAGCCTTTACTAATTAATCAGTTAGGTCCTGGATACCCAAAGCAATTAGTAAATATAACAAATTAATATGTTATACTTTTCAAGTTTTTTTTTAGTGTAGATTAATTTTTACAGTATTTCAAAAAATAATACTTGATTAGGAAATCGTTCAATTTGGTTAATCTTTTTAATAAAACGTGATAATAAAAATAAACATTTTAAGTTGTTCATCGTAAACATTACGTGTATTAGAATTAGTATTCAAAATTTTTCAAAGTATATTTTCAATTTACAATTATTGAGCCTAAATAATTTTGAATATAAAATTCTGTAAAAACTGATGACCTAGAAGAGCATTCATAATTTAAAGTATAAAATTGTAAAAAGAATTTCAATTTCAATGTTAATGAAAAATATAATCCCTTAAAATCTTATATTTTTTCTCAGTTCTTTGAAACGAAGCTACTTTCATGATTGATTTGAAATAAAAGAATATTAACTCAAGGTGCGACAAAAATATTATTAATAATTTTTAAATTAAGTATAGCAATTTAAATAATATCAGAATTCTGACGATGTAAAGCAGGCCGCGATTGCATAAATGTTGCTTGAACAAAATGAACTATTCCCGAGCGACGTGTAAAAGATTCTGGGCGATTAGTCTGCTAGTCGAAAGTGATTATTATCGCGAAACGTTGAAGCGTCTAGAGCGAGAGAGAGCGAGAGCGAGAGCGCGCGCGCGCGAGAGAGAGAGAGAGTCGTGAAGACACTGCGGTACCGTGCAACGTAATGAGGAATTACGAGCTGTTCCAACAGCCGCCATCTAACTGGTTCAATGCTCTTTTCTTTGACTTTCCTTTTCTTTGCTTTTGCCATAGCTATATATTTATTGAACACGTGAGAATAGCAAGAATTTCAAATAATTAATAATTTATGCTTTGCGCTCACAAAAGTAGTTTAATTAGAAGCTTGATAATTTAATGAAAAATGTAAGAAATAATAAAACATTCAAACAACATTCAAGTCACATCGGTATAAAAAAATGTTTGGTAGAATGGAAGAAAAATTGAATTATTAAAATTATTTTAGACGAGAATACTGCACCTGGGAGTCTGCTTGCCGTTCTCTTGCACCGCGGCTGACGTAGCCGTAATCGCTAAGCTTGCGGCGAGCGATGCAGCTTCAAAGTACTCTTTTATCGAAAAGGTCCGCGATCAGCACAACCTTTACGATATGTATGCCGATACTGTCTTTTGGATCTTGTTGTAAGTATATTATTATAAATTATATAGCTATTTTTCGATATTTCTCATTCGAAAAAATAAAACAATTTTTCATTTTAATCAAACCAAATATTTATTTTTACTTGCTAATGAAAATAAATAGTTTGACAAAAAAATGAAAATGTAAAAGGTAAAACTTTGTCCGTATTACATTGCAGCAGCTAAATTAATTTTTTTGCAATTTTTTAAATTCTCTATTTCGAAAGTGCATCGTAACCAGTTTTTGTAAATATTTTTTGTCAACATAGTGCGTAACTGATTAAATAAAGTAAACAGATGGATATAGTCCGGCCTAGATTATTGACTTTTTTACTCTTGATATAAGTAATTATTCGCGTTTTTTTAAACTGCACTTGTTTAAAAAATCATATACATACATCTATAAAAAGAAAAATAAGCTTCTGTTTTCGTGTTGTATAATAGCTATACCTATACTTTCTGATTGATGTAAAAAATAAAAAAGAGATTTTCTAGGTCAATGAATATTTGAAATGGAAAAAATGTCGAAAAGTAAAAGAAAAGAATTAGGAAGGTATTAGATAAGAGGCAAATTATTTTTCACGTGTTTTCAGCGGCGTGAGTACAACGGTGCTATTTCTGCTGATCGCTGGCACAAGCTACGACGTGTACCTGAGCAAGCGGATTTCCCGCAAGCAGAATATGGCCTATGACCTTGAGAAGCACGTGAAGCTCGAGCAGCTGGCCAATGGGAACGGCAAAATTCACAACGGTAATTTTGTGATTAACAAAAAAGCGCTAAAACAAAATCCTCACGCATATAAATATTTATCTATACTCTTTAACGCTTTTTACACGCAATATGTATATATACATATAATAATTTCAAACAATTGATGTAAAAATAATATACATTATTAACTTACTCCACTGACTATAACAGCTGCATAAGCAGCAATGTATATAATATATCATACTCACAGAGCGCGTCTTTATAGTAGCTGGCATCTATGGACGCGATAAAAAAGCTGCAGCAACCGCTTCGCGCGCACAATGTATACCTATATCTATATATTCAAACTACTTGAGTGTCTGTGTAAATGTGTATCTTTGAATGCAGTTCTATGCAGGGATATGTATAATATATATATATATATCTGTAACTTGTTACTACTTTACTCGCACTAACTGAGACGTTGAAGTGGACTAGGACACAGAACAGTAGTGTTGACTTTGGATTTTGTTTTTTTTCTGAACATTTGTTACGGCTTTGCCGGTACGCCGTGCGTCGTGCGTCGTCGTGCGTCTCGTGCGTCTCGTGCCCTACCTCGTGGCTCATGCGCGTCACACAAACTACAGCGTCTCAAGGTAGGCTCTACATTCCTGTTCCAGTAGCCGAGCCCGGCCAGGTGGCCGTTTCCTCGCCAGCCGTCAACAACAACAACGATCACGAGGGAAGCCTTCGAGCAGCCAGTCCTGAGCTTAAAAAATTGAGTAGGTGTTTTAAGTATATATAT
Source organism: Eupelmus kiefferi (assembly GCA_030522745.1). Lineage (NCBI taxonomy): Eukaryota > Metazoa > Arthropoda > Insecta > Hymenoptera > Eupelmidae > Eupelmus > Eupelmus kiefferi. The sequence continues at coordinate 3,860 of JAPYZB010002086.1, read as the reverse complement.
ATATATATCATTTTAAAAACTGCATAACTGCAATATTATATATAATAGCTAGAAGAAAAGTAAGAAAGAAAAATTGTATATAAACCGAGAGCGATTGATGTTATTATATATACGTGTGTGTCCCCGACAGATGTATGGGAGGAACTTTTGCTGTCGTTTTCGATCCGCGCAAACGTGCGGGTGATCTGCGAGGGCGAGGTCGGTCGCGACACCATCAGCACCGTCCACGGGCTGCGCGCCATTTCAATGGCCTGGGTAATACTCGGGCACACCTGCATCGTCGTCTTCAAGTACTCGGACAACATGGAGTACCGGAAGATCGTCCAGAAGCGCTTCTTATTTCAGACGATTCAGAACGGAGCGTTCAGCGTCGACACCTTCTTCTTTATGGGCGGACTCCTCGTCAGCTTTCTCTACTTTCGTACAAATGCCAAGGGTGACCTCAACAGGCTAACCCAGGGCACTCAAGGCTTCCTCGCCGGATTCCTCAAGTTCCTCGGATTCTTGGGCTATAGGTTTAGCAGACTCACGGCCCCCTACATGTTCGTCCTTGGCGTCACCGAGATCTCCATGAAGTGGTTCCACGCCAATTCCGTCTTTGAACCTCCCACTGCTGACCATGAAAATTGTCCCAATTACTGGTGGAGGAATCTACTCTACATCAATACCCTTTATCCTGTCGATCAGATGGTTAGTAGCATATATTTACACCTATTTTCTATATTTATATATACACACACCTACTCTTAATTCTTTAAACTTCTTTTAACTTTAATTCACTTACAAAAACCATTTCACCATTATCGCCAGTAAACCGTTTGGCAAAAGTAGATAAATTTATAATAAGGTACCACGACCTAATTCCGGACACCCTTCGTATTTCAAATAATAACGCGCTTTTGGGTAAGTAGCTACGCGGAGACTTGAATTGAAAAAATGTATTGACGAAATTCGTATTTTTTGTTTATAACTTAAAAACAAAAAATAATTTTGACATGACCCCCACACAAAAATTTGTGGAATTATATACTCTTTTTATTTTAATACAGCGGTTTTTCTTTAGGTGGTCGGATTAGATCGGGGTACCTTACCTAATGGAATTTAATTCTGACAACTGGAAATTACTGTTACAATTACTTATTTATATATAAAATTATATATTTTCTATAATATCATTTAAGAAAATTGGAAATCATTCAAAATAACTATAGGAATAATTAGAGAAAAAGAGAAAATAATTCTTATGCATGTTTAATAAATTCAAAATTTTATAATAGTTATAGTTATTTCAAACTACTTTTTTTTTCTTTTTTCCGCTAGGGTATCTTTTTATCAAAAATTTATTTTGTTGACTTTAAAAATATCTTCTGGAGTATTACAATTTTTTAGATTTTATAGTCTTGTAATTTATTTGTAAGATTCTTCTCTCAATGGAATCTAAAAAATCAATTTCGACAGCTGGTCGTCTATTTTATATCAAACAAATTTGAAAAGCGACTCAAAGTTTTTGAAATCTCGAAAAAGAGTTAGATATTTTCTAAATTCAGTAAATGTTCGGAATTCTTTGAATAAGATGCTAAGAGATATGGTATCGAGTAAAAAAAGAAAAAAATTACTTGAGCAGCTTATAGAAAAAAAGTAATAAATTTATTTAAAAATGTAATTTTTTGGAGTATTTTTTGTAATATGGGTATGAGTAAAAGAAAGTAATTTGTCTTATTAGTGTCTACTCAATGAGAATGATTAAAATAAATAAGTGTATAGGACAGTTGTAATAAATATTCGAGTATAAATTATAAATTGAAATGACAGTGCATGCTGTGGAGTTGGTATGTGGCCGACGACACGCAGTTCTACATCGTCGGCGCAGTTATCCTGATCCTAGCAACGAACCACTTCAAGATTGCGGCATTCTCGCTGGTCGCACTAATGGTCAGCTCGTGGATCACGACGGGCTACATCGCTCTAGTGAATAACCACATGCCCAATACGGACGACCCACTCGCCTTATTTGATAAGATCTATGATAAGCCCTGGACCCGGCTCGGGCCCTACCTTATCGGTATGGCCATCGGCTATTATCTTTTCAAGACTGATTGCAAAATTAAAATGTCCAAAGTGAGTTATTAAGCACCATTATATTAACATTACATTTTTCTTCTCTATTATAAGTATACTAGTATACAATTTTTTTAATATTTTATTATTTATCAAGAAAATTCTTTAAGACTATTACTTATTACGCCTCATTTGCGTCCACATTACAAGTTTGAATAAGAGATATAGCTATATATGCACAAGTTTTAAAAGTCTTAGATATATTATTATCAGATACGCAGTCTGAAAATGAGAGTTAAAAAAGTGTAGTTTTCGAAATGTACTAGTTATCAGTGTATTTTTTAAATTAAATATATACGTAATCTATTGTTTGAGAGTTCGCATTTAATAGGAGGTATAATACCTTAGGCGTATTTTGCGCGCCATCCCCCGCTTTTTAATATATAGCAAAAGAAAAGAAAGAAAAGATAAAGGTGGATCTTTCAAATGAGGGTAAATATAAAATAAAAAGCTCTGAAATGTAACGACTAGTGTATTTAATAAAAATTATTTTATTTATAATAATTGTCATGAAAAAGTTTGAAATATTATTTTGAAATAAATTATTTGATCAATTGCAGGCAACTGTCTTCATAGGCTGGCTCCTCTCGACGGCCTGCCTGCTGAGCCTTTTGTATGGACTTTACGAGACGGAGCTTTCACCGGCGACGGGGGCCGCTTACTCCTCCCTTAGCCACAGTGCCTGGGCTCTCAGCTTGGCCTGGATCGTTGTCGCTTGTAGCACTGGCTACGGAGGTAATTTATCATTTCTAATTGCTTCTTTCTATTTTTTCATTTTTTACTTCTTTCTCTAGTCAGAACATAATTGACATTTTTTTTTTCTTCTTGTTCTAGGATACGTCAATGACATTTTATCAGCACCAATACTCTATCCGTTTAGCAGAGTAACCTATTGCGCGTATCTTGTTCATCCAATTGTTATTAGGCTAACGGCCATGAATATGGATTCACCACTTCATTTAGGCAAGGATAGTATGGTGAGTTATTCGCTCAACTAAATTCAACTTTTACCAACACTAATAAACTCGACATCTAACTACAATTCATCAAATTTTCTTTCAGTTAATAACGTTCTTCGGACAAGTAGTCGCATCTTACATTCTCTCTTTCGTGATATCAGTTTCCTTTGAAGCTCCAGTAGTCAGTATGCTCAAAATTTTGTCACCTAAAAAGAGGAATCGGATTCAGTAATTCTCCAGAGAAAATCCAACTACTTACTTAATCTATTCTGCGAGACTTGAGTACAAGGAAAATGCTCCATTTCCTCTTTTCCAAGGAAATTACTTTTGTCGTTCTAGGCGTCTCAGATACGACATAAGCTGAAAAGTTATTTTTTAAAACTTTTTCTTTGATATTACCTGCCTAAAAAAGCTTCTTCATAGCTCTTTCATCGATGAAAGTATGCGAGTAGGCATTTTGAACAATCGTGACGCGCCAACGACCTTAACTATATTTTTTATTTTTTATGTATAGTTGTATTATCTAAGTGTAAAATAAATTATTTCTCTTTGTATAAATGTTAAAACCTTTGAATATTCGACATTTCCCTTTTTCTGTCCCCACACGCAACACTAGAGATTCTAACAAGTTTACCTATACTATATTTTATTTATTTAGATTATAGTGGACTAATTTTTAAAGCTGCAGGGAAAAAATTATCGATTTAGTTCGCTTAGAGCCGAACTGTGAGATATATATATATATATATATATATATATATATATATATATATATATCTCAAT
>JAPYZB010002085.1:0-12765 GCA_030522745.1 Eupelmus kiefferi | reverse complement strand
ATTAAAAGTAAGAATAATTTCATCCTATTTTAAAAACTAATAAATCTAAAAAAGGAAGAGAAGGACGCAAAAGCAGTCCTCCTCCTAAATAGATATATTGGTTAAATCTAACACAATAAACTAATAAATTTGTAAAGAAATGAAGGACGCATTAGCAGTCCTCCTCTTATACAAATATATTAGTCATATATAAAAAAAAACTAACAAATAAAACAAAGTAAGAGTTGGACGCAAAAGCGGTCCTCCTTTCATAGAATAATAATCAAAAATATCAAACATAAAATTATCCTAATCCACTTTTCTTCAGCACATACAGAAAGTGTGGCCGAAGAGAAGTAATCCTAATAAATTAAAACAAAGCATTCCCAAGGTTTCTAAGCTATAGCTTTAAATAGCTAGCTTAAAAATAATCACATTCGATAACGCTACGGACGTTACAATACTCAATACCATGATTTTTGCTGAAATACTTTATAATAATATTAAATCCTATAATAAACATTGTTTATAATCAACGGCACAGGTTTTTATGGAATTGATTTATACTTGTAAACCTTATGGTTTTATATTACCAAATATTTTATTTAATAGTTAAATATTACATGTTTAAGGTCAACCTTGCTATGACTGCAGCCTGTATCGTCTGGAGCACCTCTTCCAGGACTCTGGTATTCTTCTCCATCTGAAACAGAATGAACGAAAGCGTTACCAGTCTGTCGAGGTGGCTTCTTGTTGGCTCGGTTAGTCAATGCTCGCGTACGCCGGGGTGAAACATCACCATTATTCATCGGTGCAATCCTCTTCATCAATCCTTTCGGCCTTCCCCTCAGTCGGCTGGGGACATTTTCGACCAAGTCAGTCAGTTCAGGATCATTTTGAGGTTGTCGGTTGACATTATATTGCTCGCCTGAGCCCTCGCAAGAGCTATCGCACGCTCGTCATCTGCGTCATCGGCCTTTGCAGAGGCCTCGGCGTCGCTGCCGGTTTCTTTCGCGTCCGAAATAACGTGCGGGTCGCACATTGCCTCATCCGCATCCCTCGGTGACTGACATACCTCATCATCTCGAACTGCCTAGTCTTTGGGATCCCCGCCAGGAACATACGGCTTAAGAAGGCTGGCATGGATCGCGCCATCCATCTGTCCGTCGGCGCTTAGCAGAGTATATGTGTTACTTCGGAGCTTTTTCACAATCACATGAGGCTCGAAGTATGTCGGCGCTAGCTCGGCAGAAATGCCTTATGCTGCCGATGACAGAACTCGGTTTTTCCTCCAAACCAAGTCGCTGACGGAGAACGTCACATCCCTACTTCTGGCATTATAATACGCTACTTGTTGCCCCTTTTCATCATCTGAACAAGAAGCAGCGGCCCCCTGGAGAGGGGTTAAGTCTTGGAGCTTAAGGGCCCAAGCTTCGGATGCCTTTTTTTATCTTCCTCATTTGCAGCTCGGTCTTTCCTGCGTCTTCCAACTCCAGGAGGGACGGGCTGATGACCATAATTCAACATGGCTGGTGTCAGCCCACTGGCATTATGAACTGTGTTATTGAGAGCAACGCACAGTTCCGGTAGCTCATCATCCCACGTTCGGTGGTTTTCCTTAACAAATGCTACAATTCTGGTCTTTAACGTCTTATTTACACGTTCTACAGGATTGGATTGTGGATGGTATGTTGGAGTGGTGGAATGATGGATCCCAGCCTCCTCCAGATACTTCTCCACGATCTGGTCCTTAAATTCTAAACCATTGTCTGTGTGGAAAACCTCTCGTGCTCTGAATCGGAGGACGGTTCTTTCTATAAACTCCTTTAGGATCGCGTTAGCAACAGCCCTGCGTAACAGAACACACTCAACCCATCTGATGAAGAGACCTTCAAATACCAACCCATATTGAAATCTACAGATGCTCTTCACCATGGGTCCTGTTATGTCTGCAGCTACCACTTTCCAGGGTTTCTCGACCGTGCGTCTTCCCATTAATTCAGAGAGAGGGCGCTGCTTGACTTTGCACTGCTGGCATATCGAGCAGGATCGCACGTAGTCTTTTCTCTGCCTATATGTCCTTCAGTCGGATTATCATGGCACTCCTACAAGATCTTCCGGCGTTGTTCCGCAGGAACAACAAGCTTCCATGCATCGTCATCACCTACAGATGGTTCTAGAATCTCGTTGGGTTGGTACGTTCACAGCCGCCCTCCCACGTATTTCCAGCGTGGGTTTTCATGTAGACGGGCTTGTACTCTCCACAGCCATTGCTTATACCATTCATTCTCGGCACTCACAGCCCAAGAGATGGCTCCTATATCGAGATTTTCCGCGAGAGGACAGCTACATAACAGCTAAACACTCTCGCTCCGTGACACTGTAGTTTCTTTCAGCTTGTGTCAAAGTACAAAAAGATGGCTCCTATACCGATGTCACTAACATCGGTATGGAGCACGAATCTTCACAGACTCGAAAGCTCTCTGCTTCTCTTCGATCCACTCATACTTACGGCCATTGCGCGTAAGGACCGTAAGAGGTTTAGCAACTGTAGCTAGGTTGCTGAGGATCTTCGTTTACCACGAAGCCATCCCCAAGAAGAAATTTCGTGGCGCTGAAAATGCAATCACTATCTTTACTCTCTTCAGGTCTGGGCGAAAACCGTTTCTATTGACCAAAACCTCGAGGTATCGCACCTTAGTAAAGGTCAAACACACTATTCGCACGGTTTATGGTCAGACCTGCCTCTACTAAACGCTCCAGCCACTTGACACGTTCCTCGAACGTTTTTGTCATAATAATGATATCTTAATAGCAGAAGGCGTAAGGTTCTATCTCTATTCCAATCACCATATCAATTAGTCACTGGGAAATTGCTCCAGCTAACGATGATCCGTATGGCATCCTCGTTAATTGAAAAAGGCCCATTCCTGGGACCGTAAATGCGGATATCGGTCTCGATTCCACGTTCAACGGGATCTGGTGATATGTCTGATTCAGATCCAGCGTTGAGATGAACTTTCCATTTATTAACTTTCGGAAAATGGAGTCCATGTTCGGCAGTGGATAGGCGTCTTCCCTCGACACCGCATTCACCTTTCGCTAGTCTACGCCGGAAAGGAATTTGCCTTGAGCTTTGCGCACCGTCACTAATGGATTCGATCATCCACTGGTCGAAGATTCAATAATTCCTGTCTCGAGCATTTCTCCTATCTGCGCATACATTTCTTTATCATGCTTCTTCAAGACAGCATAGTATTTCTGCTTTACTGGAGTAGCATCCACACATATATCGTGCGTTTGATCCACGTGGTGCACCCCAAGGAAGGATCCTCTCGACTACATCGAGCGATACGTTGCGTTGATCCTCGGAAATATCCTCAATGCTGATGGAAGCCAGATAATCGGTATCTTTCGAATTACCGCCAGCTAATTCCAGGTTGACATAAGTCTTAGTAGCACTAACGAATATTCGATCGTTGATCGGATCATGCATGGCCCTGAATGCCTTGATGGTATTTGCTCCTAGGTAGCAATCTATATCATCGTCGTAGACGATCGCCACCAAAAAACACTTCTTCATGCCCTCCAACTCGAATGTTAGGTCGGCGTAGACCGAGACAACGTCGAACTGTCGCATGTATAGCTTGGTTTGGCATCCATCACCCGGCATCACTTTTATCCCGGGCTGTGACAATCTGGAGTCCTTATTGGTTCCCATGACCGTATACGTTGTTCCTGTATCGTAGAGGGCTCACAACCTAAATGCCTTGACGTTCAAACTCAGCCACCACCGAGTACCATCCCGGGGATCAGTAATTGGCTACAAGGGCGTATCTCCGGCTCCTAAATCCGAGTTTGGAGGATTCGGCCCTTTTGCAACAGCAACCGCTCCTTACTCTATCGGAGGTTCTCTAGCCGGTTTCTGCTGTGGGAGGACGTTTGCAGAATTGACGTCCTTCCTTAATCGTTTCCCGAACTCTTAGGGCAGAAATCGCTCATGTAGCTAATCTTGCTACACCCTTGGCAAGTAATTCGCCCGTTTCGTCTATATGGCGCCTCCTTCCTTAGCCCTGCTATCGGCCGGAGCTCTGCCTTGACTGCTGGTGTCCAAGAGGATTCTGTTGAGCTTTAGCCGGACTCTGTTGGTCTACAGGAGGGTTCTGCTGGCCCTGCCCTTTCCCACCTTTCTGGTAGGTTCCTTCTCTACCTTCTTTCTTGTTTCTGGCTCTGGGAGAGCCAGGCGGTGACGTCCGCTTGTTAGCAGCAAGGCTGTTCAGCTTTTCCTCTAAAAGTTGAGCGATCCGACTCACTAACTGTTTGGGAGTCTCTGCTGCCTTACTCGCCATTGAAGGTTTGGCAGTCTCAACAGCCGCAATCTCCGGCTTTGCCCCGTTTCCTCCCTTATAAGCCATATCTGGCAGGAGGCGCAACTTTGAAAATGGAGAAGGCCGATACTTTTACTTCGAATACAAGATTTACTAAGCCTCAACCGAGGCCTCCAATAACGCAGTTATGCTGCGACACTCTGCTCTACGTACTATTCTTTGACTGTCTGACCGGAGATTCCTGTAGAGCAAGTCCAATTGCTGCTCTAAATTCATCGGAGGCCCTATTTGTCTGATGATAGCAGTCAGGCACGTCGAGTAGTCCCTGACTGGTTCCTTCCGTCCTTGCGTCCGCGCATTTGCCTTGTGCACAAGGCCCTGCTGGTACGTCCGGTTTGCACCGTACCAGCTGCGGAACGTCCTGCAGAATTCTGCCCACGTTCTCCAGGAGTCTGTATTATCGCGGTACCACGTCGCCGAAACTCCTGAAAACAGCTCTGACAGAAAGGACAACTTCTCTCAAAGAATTGCACGCCCCATTAGCGCACAATTTGTCCCATGTCTCTGCGGGACCCTTGAAGACTCTGGTTTTTTAGTGTTGTACCAGGGGCTTGCGAACTCTGCTCTGCTCGGTCCATTGCTCCTTTTGGCAGTTTTAAGCTGTATTTTGAGAAGCTTGGCCTTTTAATCTCAGAACCGGTCCTACTTTCAGGGGTCGGGCATGCTCCGGGAAGTCCTCCTCCCCAGGCACCGCCAGGCCTCTCAGAGTGATGTCTAGAGGTCGTACCCACACCGTCTACTGCCTAATCCTGGAGGGCCGTGATATTTTCCTGTGGATCTGCCGAGATAATATCACAGGAAACCGAAAAGGTCACTCTGCTCCTCTCAGGATTTACGCTATCTATCACCGTGCTATTGACCGGGGGTGGGGCGAAAATCGCCTGCTTACTACACTACATACAAGCGGACGGTCAAATTTGCGATCTGCGTTTGCATGGCTGTCACCAATGTGGCAAACTCGACAGGTACTCAAAACTCCTCTCCCTGTGTCCACCTCATGTGGATGCATTCGGTTTCAGTCTCTTCCGAGTTTCCATGGGCCGACTTATCCTGCTCCTTTCGCGGCAGTTTGTCCTGCTCCATTTCAGTGGTTCTCCTGGAAGCTATATCTTGCCTTGCTGTCTCTAGGAGACCTACGACGAGACTACTTCATTTGTGCGAACTCCCTCGAGTGGATGCGGTTTATTCTCCGCATTGCTGGCTTAAGACACATCCAGCTTTCCTGACGAGATCCCATCGATGAAGGTCTCACGCATGTTAGCTCTTCTTACCCAAGCTGTGTGCTTATCTTTATTTGGATTCTCCAGGAAATCCTTGATGGAGTATTCTCCCAACATTCACTTTGTCAGGCTGTCCATCTTGTCGCACCTTGTTTCTGACAGCTTTAGGTCTAATGCCAACAGGTAACGGTTGAGATCATGCATTGAAGATTCCATGAACCAAATGTCAAGGACATCGACCAATTCAGGAGCAGGTGCCACATTCGACATCTTTACAAACCTAAAAAAAAAACAAAATTTCCTTCGATATTCTGGTATTGCGCGGTTTTCTACCCTAGTCTACTTACTGGGCGCGCGTACAATTTGGACCTACTGTACGCTCAGGGAACTCTTGTGGTGTTCAGCAAAATCCACAAATGTATAGCTCTACGTTTCTTCCCGCGATTTTCTCAAAACACGCAGTAAACAAAACTACACTGCTTTAATAGCAATCCCCCAAAATATACAAGCAGGATTCTGTTTTATCAGTACGTTGGAGTAGACGCCGCCCGTGCGTACTTCACACTAGTGTGCTAGTAGACAATTTTCATTTTAATCTTCGACCCGAATGACGTACAAAGTGGTATTCGGACAATTATAACGCAACGAGGTGTCACACTCCGTGCTACTGGGTGAGTTTTCCTCTAGTTTTGCCTAGGGCTAAGATCGTAAAAATTCCTTTTGCAAATTTATAGAGCACTCCACACATACTTGTACGCCCTCTACAGGCATTGCCACGAGGAGTCCTGTAGGAATTAAGAGAGAAAGGAATTTCTAGTTTGTTTATTTTCTCGTTATCACGGCACGATCACAATATCTGTCTAAAAACGAGAAATTTCACGACATGAATTCTAACTATGGTGTTCTAACCTCGAAAAACAATGTTGTCTGTAAAAATCGTGGATCTACTCTTCAGTGGGCCCCTACTACCTCCTTGTAAAACAAAAACCAATCGAATTTTCCAAACATCTCGGCTTCATTCGGCTATCTCCGTGATGACGTGAGAGAGAAGAGCGCTCAGCAGTGCGCGCAGAGGTCGCGTATGCAAGACCCGGTGCGCAGTCACGTCGGCGCTCTCGCGAATATTGAGCGGTGCGAAAAGAATTCAAATTCAAATTCGCGTTCTGTCACAATACGTTTGACTAATTTTTGTTAATTTCAAAATTTTTTGATTTTTTTAATTTTATCTCAAAATTAATTGACGATTAACATCAAAATTATATTTTTATTGCATATTCTGATGTGAAATATATTACTTAGAAATCTTATTTCATTTAAATTTTTTTTGTTTATCTGCATAATGATATTTTTTCTAACTTTTCGTTATTTTTTAGTTTTTATCAATTTTTTTAAAATTTTTTATTTAAAATCAATATTTATTATTTTCTATTTTAATGGGATATTTATTGCAGAATAAGCTCCAAAAAGTTTTATATTATTATAAAACAAACCAACCTTATTTCATTTCAATTTTCATAGAAAAACAGTGGAACGTTCTTATTTAGGTAATTTTTTGTAATTGAACGCCGCTGCGCTCACACGATGGTTCATTTTCTAAAGTTTCATATTCTTACTATCAGTCACAGCTGATTGCATATACTATACTTTGCATATACGGAGGTTAGATTGTTTGTGGACATTGTTCAAACAATGTGATTTGTTGGTCTTTTTTCCAACAATATTTCCAGCAATATTATAAGTATTGTGTATGTTAACTTAAAAATTGGTTTTCGTGAAAGTTTAACCTTAATTTCCATTTTGCTGACAAAGGTAACAAAAAAGAAATTCAAAGTTATGGAATAGAGACCAGAAATTTTGGTATCAACATTCTAATTTTTAATTTTCAACAAATTATGGGTATTAATTAGTAGTGTATTAGTCAAACTATAAACTCAGGAAAATGTTGGTACTGCGGATAGTGGTTGTGATGTAAATAGATATGAGTTATTCTTAATTAATTAGGTTGTTGCTATTTATCCATCTAGCTTCCAACAATATAAATGCTTAAGGGAGTCCGATACTCAATTTTAAAATTTAAATTTCGCGCCGAAATTTAGCAGACGAAAAATCAACTATTTTGGTTATAACAACAATAAAAATTTATTTACGACCAACGACGAGATAGTTGCCCTCCGTTATGTAATTATCTATCATTTTACAAAGTTTCAAGTTTATATTACAATACCACGGCAAGAAAAGCTTGAATAATAATAAGCTTTTACATTATTCCAGCTTTTCTCGTAATGGTATTGTAATATAAACTTGAAACTTTGTAAAATGATAGATAATTACATAACGGAGGGCAACTATCTCGTCGTTGGTCGTAATTCAATTTTTATTGTTGTTATAAGCAAAATAGTTGATTTTTCGTCTGCTAAATTTCGGTGCGAAATTCGAATTTTTTGGACCCCGTTGAGCAAGTATACGCATTCAGCCTATGGTTCTACAAATGAACAATTGATCTAGTATAATAAAATGGGTGAACAATTTAAAGAAGATTATTAAAGTCGGAAAGTATTTGATGCAGCATCATTTAACAGTACCGGACTTACTGTATCTGCTGATGGATCATCGAGGGAAGAAGAACGTTAGTATTAGTTACAGTAATATATATTATAAATTTTCAAATTTGGTACACATAGAAATTCAAAGGAAGAATATATATTTATTATAAATTATTCACAAAAATGTAATTTTTAAAATAAGATATGAAACAATAATTTGATTTCAATTATTATTTCAATTTTCGGCTGACACAAGTGGGTGCGAAAGATTGAATCAATCAACAGAGTGACAGCTAAGAATAAACTATTCGTAATAAGGTTCACAAAAGTTTTTTACTCCAACAAAAAATAAGATAAGTAATTAACAAAATGTATTATTAATAAAAGCATAACATCAATCGTTAATATTTCATATTCTTCTTATTTGTGTTTACGTATTTTGTTTTAGTCATCTGGTTAATAAGTGGATCTGGTTACCTGATTCTTTTGGTGTATTTTAAAGGTTAATATACATACAAGGTACCAGGCAAAATTATTCTATAAGAGATGTGTTGCGTTTAATGAGTAATGTTATTACAAACCAGGGAGAATTAAGTGTGCGTTCAATTAAATAAATAATAGGAAGACAATTATGTATATTTTAAAAGAAATTTATTACTAAAGGCATAAAAAACCTCCACAGAAGGTGGAGGAAAAAGCCGCAAAGAATGTTACAATCAAATATAAAAGATTATTAAATATAGGTTACATAAGTCGAATAAATACAATCGCATACGTTCTAATGAGAATAATTCGCGAATTTTGAATGCATTCAAATATAATTCTACTCGTAAGGGCGCTCTTACCACAAGGTTAGGAGATTTGAGGTGTCTCGAGATCCCATGCGCAAGGAGCCACCACGGCAACACGCACAGCTGCCGTAGGCGGGTAGAGTATCTGGAAGGTGGTTCCGCTACACACACTTGGTGTGACTTCGCCCCGACGTCTCGGGGAGTAGTCTTACGATGTCGCACTCCGGGGCCCAGGGCCGCCTCGGAAGTCCACCTCAGAGAAGCGCGCAGGGAGGCATTCTCAACGAGAGCAACCAGATGCTTCGTCCAGGCGATGATGCACACACAAACTATTTCCTAACGCACGCTCGATGACGCCGTCGTGGTTCACACAAGCCCGAACACGCGGAGGGACGCACACTCTACCGAGAGAAGAAAAATGCTACGCGCGCGAACGAGAGCTCTCACGAGGTCTCGCCGATGTGCATCGAGAGACGGATCGAGAGGAAGTGAAGTTTTGAAACTGACTGTTTGCCCGGGCGAACCTACGAATTTTCGCGCAGTGGCACAGATGTATTTCAATGCGGGAGGGAGAAAGCCGGACTGAAAAACACGTCATTATTTGCTCGTGAAGTTAGAAAGGAGAAATAAACGAACTGAGTGTGTCGAGTTCGGCTGGGGTTTTCAAGGCCATAAAAAGCGGGTACGGTCTGGCCGGCCCCCGGTCCTAATGAGCCTCGGACGTGCCGGAGCGCCAAGCCCGAGGACACGGATGGATTAGCGGGGACACTTCTCTGCTTGGCGCGGTCGCCGAGTAGACAATTTACGATTAATAATTTTACGTATTTGATTTAAATTAAGCAAACCCGGTTGAAACGCGATTGGAGGTCGAAAAGGACCGAACAAGATGAGTATAACATTAGTAATCTTAAAATAAAATAACTAAAAAGTTTAAACGTCTTTTTCTCAAATATTGAATTTTGTTAAATTTTAGGTGCTGTCTCGTAGAATATCTTGTGACCAATTCGAAGAAATAAATTTTTCGAAACGGTTTTGGCTTAAGTATTAGTGTCATTCTTGCGTGATTTATGGATTTTTTCAATTAATTGAAAAAAATGGTACAAATATCTTAAAATAGAGTGAAATGTATCAATTCAATTAACATTTATTAAATAAACTGATGCTTTATGCTGTAAAATAAAAAATTTTTGGTTTTTTAAAAATCTGTTTATTTGTTCAAGAATGGTAAGGATACTGAAGCTAAATCCGTTTAAAAAAATTAATTTTATCAATTAATTTTACCAGATTGGGCTTAAAATACTCCTATAGAGTACAGTCTAAGGGCAGAGCACGTATTATCCTCTTCGTTTGGAGGTTACTAGTTTGGCTCTGCCCTATAATAAAAATTAACATCTCTTGGTTCGTTAAGTTAGACCGCTTTTTTCCGTTTGAAACAAAGCATCACGAACGACAGAGTCTTTTTCTTATAATTATATTTTAAGTTTTTTTCGAAAAGTAATTTATACATTTCGCAGTGGCACTCTAAAGGAATATTTTAAACCCACCCTGGTATAAATCAATGAGCTGGTTGGCTAGAAAACCCGTCGTAAGAGCGTAAAATAGTCAAAATTCAAGATTTCTAAATGTGCAAAAATGATCTGTAATATCTATATAGAAGGTACAAAAAATTTATATTAATAAAAGCTATGATATACTATTTTAAATTGTAATAAATGCTTTATTCATTTTCAGTTATTTCAACTCAGGCTGGTCCACTTAAATGAGGTATACACAATCTTTAGCCTCTTTGAAAATTCTGATTGGCTAACTTAATTTTACAATTCATTTTAAAATATAAACTTAAATATTCTTCTTTGGTGTATATACATACATACGTTATAAGCTAACCTTTAAAAAGGTATAATATTTGAAAGTATGCTTTGCAATTATTATTATTAATTTGATGAACTTTTAATTTTTATCCTACAATAATTTTGGAACTCTAAGAAAATGATTTTTATTTTTAATTAGACATAATTGACATTCGTGGTTTAAAAATTTTGAATTTCTTAAATTATCAATGAATTAACGGAATTATTATATATTAGAAAAATAGTGTGAAAGTGTGGCCTTCGAATGTTACCAAATCACGAAACGAATGGCAAGTACCTGTATTAATTATAAAATTTTAATTTTTATTTAACAGTACGATGGTTTGTAAATGATTCATGGGTACATTATTATTATATATTTTTACTTTGTCATTACTTTTATACAATAATAAAATAATTTAATTTCTAAAATTTTCAACGTTTTTACAGAAATTTTAATATTAATACCATGAAAATTCGGCATTAGAATGCCATGAAACCAGAAAGCTAATGTCAAGTATATAATTTATATTGATTATTTATTTAATAAATAACTTTTTTTGAATGAGTGCATATACCTGCAATTTCTTATGATTTACCTTTTGTTTCTATAGAAGTAAATAAAAAATACAAATGTATAAACCAATATTCCTTTAGAGTGGTGATATAATCGGAACATGAATATAGTAAAAAATAAGATTCATACTTGGCAGGCTCGTACAATGGTGAGAAATTATTATATTATTTCATAAAAACTTTGGTTAAAATTAACAGAATATTCTAAAGGACAACTCAATATATCTTACAAAATATTCTAAAAAACCTTTTGATTTACGTATTTTATAATACTTTTATATAAAAATATCCGATTTTTCTTATATTACTCCACTCTATAAATCTCTAATTGGGTATTATTATCAAACTTTTCAAAGATCTTCTATAGATCTTGAAACTTAAAAGTTAATAATAATAATAATAATAATAATAATAATAATAATAATAATAATAATAATAATAATAATAATAATAATAATTCACAATAGTTCTAATAAACGAGAATTTATACATATAAAAATGTAAAAATTAAAAGTATAAAATTATAAAAATTAAACGTAGAAAATATCATACACACTTCTTATTGTTGTTAGCTTAACAATGATTCAAGTTAAAATAACTTAAGAAATTGTTTTTCGAAATTAATTCCATCAAGTAACAAAATAATTTTTTATTAAACTTTCTTTTAATAAGAAAATATGCTTGAATTATTCCTATCTTTGTTATGTCCTGGGTATCTTACGCATTGTAAATTTGGAAATTGCCTTTTTACCTTGATATAATAATTTTTTTTATTATTTTTAGATTTATTCTTATTATATATGTAACTAATTCCAGTAATATTATTTTTATCAATATTTATACTAAGGCCAATTTTTATACTTTTAGTAATAATAATTTTTACCTTTTTTATAAAGTTGATATACTGAATAATTTATTTATTTTTGAAAAGAACTATCAAAAAGCGCTATAGTATGTAAATATCAAACAACTTAAATATAATAGATAAAATTTAATAAAAGCATAAAAATAATACTTATAATGCTACTTGTACACGAATTCATCAAATTATGTACATCAATAATCATGTTTAACAAGTAGTAATATTTTAATCAAATCAGTTTGGCGCCGTTCCGCTGCTTATTGAGTCATTTAAGCCCGCAGTACAATGTGCGAGTTCAACCTGCTGCCCATCGCTTGGCCGCTCATTTAAAATACATAGGGCTTCTGTTTCCCATCGGCCACAAATCCACTCCGTTTCTTGTCTAAATTGTTACGATTTAAAGCTTCGCCCACGAAAATAACCATAACGACAAGCAGAATAAGCGAAAATAAGAGATGACATATTCATACGGATATAATATAATAAAAAAATATTTATATATAATTGTATACGTACACATAAGTATACATACATCTATATATATATATATATATAT
>JAPYZB010002084.1:0-12766 GCA_030522745.1 Eupelmus kiefferi | reverse complement strand
ATTGTTTAGGTGTCAATGTGTTTACATTGGAAAGATCTCCTAAAGTAGGTTTTACTCGATCACCTTGGGCAATAAAAAAACGCAATAATAATGTTACCAAAGATTCAAAGTATAATGCAAGAATCAAAATAGAAGCTGATATTCTTCAAAAGCTGAAACATCCAAATATTATAGGATTCAGAGCACTTACATATGCAGCAAATGGAGAACCTTGTCTTGTAATGGAAAAATTGGACATTTCTTTAGGTTGGAAATTTAATAAAAAATCTGTATGCTTTCTATTTTCAAAATGTTAAATGCAAATTTATTTAAATTTATATTTGGTATTAATAGGAGATTTAATAGAAGAAAAAATTGAAGAAGGTGAGCTGCAATTTTCTGCAAATAACATATTAAGGATTGGTAATGAAATTGCAAAAGGTTTGGAGTACTTGCACCATACTGCATATATACTTCACGGTGACATGAAAAGTTACAATGTCCTAGTTTCAAGAGATTTTAAAATAGTTAAAATTTGTGACTTTGGTGTTTCTGTACCTTTAACAAAAGCTCTTGAAATGGATACATCAACGGGGGAATATAGCTATACTGGTACTCAATGTTGGAATGCTCCAGAAGCAATTAATGGTAATTATAAAGTATTTTAATTATATACTTTCTTATTTCCAAAAATGATCAAAATTATTTAAAAATTATATTTAATTATTCAATATTAATATTTGCGTAGCTAATGGTTTCCTTTTCCAACCACAACATGAAAAAGTGTAAATACTTCTGACTTCTAACAAAGTTTTTAATTTTTAAGAAATAGCATAATAGTTCAATTTTTCAACGTTTCTTAATCTGTTGTCAATAATTTCTGATAATATAATTTTGTATTTTAATAGAATGTGGACCTATCACTAACAAAGCAGACATATGGGCTTATGGACTTGTACTGTACGAAATGATAGCATTATCACCACCACATGTTGAAGTTTTTGACGACTCCATGGATGCCTCTGCTGATGATTCAATGCTTGAATGTATGCCTATAGATACCAGTAATGAAAATCATAATCCAAACTCAGATATGGAAGATAGCTTTCTCATGAGTTTAAAAGATCCAGATAATAGTAAATATGGTAAATAACATTTTATTTACTTATTTTTATAAATTAAGTATTTATTTTATTTTAAGATTAAGAAATTATACTTTCAAAATAAATTTATTTAAATATATTTTTAGGTACACGTCCACCTCTACCTGCGATAGAACTTGGTCCAGAATATGACAAAGTACTTGAAATATTTTATGCTTGTACAGATGAAGATTATAAAACTAGACCAAGTGCAAAAGGTGTTGTAATGTTTTTCAAAAATTATGTGAAAGACGTTTGCAACTAATCTGTTTAAGTGTATGACTTATACATATATAACTAATTTTGTATGTGCCTTTTACATTATTTAATTCAGTATTTATCGAACATAGTGACAAGGTAAATTATTTAAGGAAAATTTTTTATTTTTTATAAATAGATTTTATAAAAGAATCGAAAACTAGATATTAAGTATAAATAATTTAATGAGTGAATCATACTTTTTAATATTTTTGTATAAAGCATATTTTATTATGAACAAAGTATCAGTAAAAAAATTATTAAAAGAATAATACATAAAATTAAAACAATCTTCATTTTTCTCTGAAACAAATAATTATTATGATAAAATAATTCTTATCAAAGACTAAAAGAAATATTAATGCATACCATTCTTTGTTTTTTTCTTTTTTCATTTGCTTTGAGAAGACGATCTCGGCCACTATCAATATCGTCAGTAGCTTTACTTGCAAAATATTCAACACAATTTAATTGTTCTCCCTATAAAATTTAACGCAGTCATAATATTGAAAAATTAAACATTATTTCATTAGTCATTAATTTCTAAATTCTTACTTGTCGCTCAACCAAAAATGCCATTTCTAGAAAAATATCTCTTACTTCAACTATAGATTTTTCTAATTTTTGTAATTCATTATGTCTCGTTTGAATTTCTGATAACTGTTGTTGAGCTAATTTAGTTTCGACCAAAATCTAAAAATTAGTTAAAATATTTATTAAAAAGCAATAATTTTATTTTTAATAATACTTACGTTATCTACAAATAAACTTGTCTCTTGAGAGTCAAGCATGTCTTCTATTTCTTCACTTGTTATTTGCCTTCTTACTAAAAATAAAAAATATCAGATTATTTTTTTAACTAAAACGTACATTTTACATTAATGTAAAGTATAGTGTTCATACATAAACGTCTTTGTTGATGTAGTAATGATGAACACTTATCGTGATATCTTAATAAATTTTCGTTATAATCTTGCATTGTTTCTGAATACATTTTAAACATTGTTGTGTATTGTAAAATTTTAATTCTTGCGTATGCTGGACCTTCTCGAGCAGTACTAAATGTGATATCGTCAGCATTTATAACATCTTTTCCTAACTCTGAAAAAAAAATTATATTTAAAAACAGATATAATGTTTTAATTTGAAAAAATTATTAATATAATAAAATATTTTATAAAACATTATTTAAATAGCCAAGGGAAAATTAACACAAAATTAATTTATACAATAATTAATATTGAAATACAAATATATAAAAAGTAAAATTTGTATTTTTAAATTTCTAGTGATACCAACTTAAAAAACTTGACAAAACCAAAATGTAACTATATAAGATTCACGTTTTCACTAGCGACATCACCATCTTGTTTGTTTATCATCAACGGATCTTTTTTACGAAACAGGTTATGTTTACTTAAAGTAAGTCGTCAGTTCTTCTCTCGTTGCATGGTCCACATGCAACGAAAATGTTTTGTCTGAGATGACTTGACAAAGGATGAACCATGGATCCCTTGCAAGTATTTGATAATTTCAAATTAGATACTTTGGACGAAAGTTGGAGCAATGAAGTGTGGAACAGAGAATTCATCACATTTCCTGAGCCCCCAGTTGAGTACTCCATTCTTCTGGGGAGTGAGGACTTGGAAATATTTTTAAATGAAACTTGTAAAACTGTCAAAGAATGGATTGCTCAAAATAAAAGTGACGATGAGTTGAATAGTCAGGAGAGGGCAGAAGCTTCATGGCAAACAATTACTGCTATGAACATCAACATAAGAGGTTTGCTCGCTGTCTTGGGGTATCTTATGAAAACAGGCCAAGCCACTGGAGCGGATGAAGATTCTAGACAAGCATGTTTATCATCTGCAAGTTTGTATTTAACTCTTTTGAGTATACCTGGAAGCAGTACGTTTCATGTCTTTCATCCGCACTTGTATCAGCGAGCAATCGAGACATTAAAGTTTAGCGAACATCTAGTAGAAGTCCGAAAGAAAATAACTGATTTAGAAAGCTTGTATGCTGACGATAGAGATGACAGCCTGTTACCCAGTGAGAAAACCACTTTAATAAAGGGATTGAATAGCATTTTATTTGATTTAATCACAATGCTAAAGACTTTTTACATGAAATATCAACTTAGATCTTTAGAAGTAACAGTAATGACCTTAGTAGAAGTGACAAAAATAGAAACAGAAATAAATTCAATTGAATCTTATAATAAAAGAAAAGGTGCTACTAAAACATCTTTGTCTTACAATGCTTATGTTGCTTTACAGGACCTATGTGATCCTAGACACGGGGCTCCAGAAGATAATATTCGATTAATCATGAAGCATTTGTTACCTCATCTATGTCCAAATTATTTAGATTTACCATTAAGAGCACTTCACGTAATTTGGGACACAATAATACATTTTTTACAGAATTTGTTAGCTACTTATGGATCTTCTGCAGAACTAGGCATGGAAATATTGATACAACACTTAATGGTAAAGTGTCCAGAACGATCGGATCCTAGACAAAAACAAGCAGGAGTTGTTGCAAAATTAATAAATATTTGTCATGGAAAACTTTTTCGTAAGTCCATTCAAAGTTTAGTTCTATTTTCATTTCATCACAAAATTCCTTTTAGAATATTTGCTCAAGAAATTATCGGAAAGCTATTGGTAGATATACTTACCAATATATCGGATGATGAAGTTAATGACAGAAAAAAAGCTAAAATTGTATTAATTGGTACTGTGCTCAGTCGTAGTATTGATTCTTCTAGCATGGTAAGAGGTAAAGCAATGTCAATAATAGAGTCAGTCATCAATAATGAAAACGTTGAAGATTTTCTGAATATGTATGAAGAAGATAAACCATTTCCTATGGCTGATGAACTTTTAGAGGCTCTTTCGACAGATGCTAATCCTCTACCTGGTCCAAATACTTTTAATTCTATGTTATTAAAAAGGATGCAGGATGAACGAGCTTTAGTAAGGCGTAGCACAATGCACGCACTTCAACACTTGGTAACACACTTTCCTACACTTCTAGATAAGGTTGCACCTACAATAGGTTGTCACTGCAGAGATCCTGCGCTAACTGTACGTCGAGATGCTATTTCTGTATTATCCAGTCTTCTTAAAAATAATCCACTTCTTGAAAATCTTTTAAATGAATACATAAAATCTGTTTTGCCTCGAATATATGATGTTGAGGCTAAAGTTCAAGAAAAAGTTTTGGAGTCATTAAAAGATTTAGTTTTAGATAAAATAATACCGTACACTGAAGAAACAAATGATGAAGTACAGGATTTACCTTGGAGGATATTAAATAAATTGACTGAAGAAAAAATGAGAAAAAATTTATCAAAAGTCTGTGATAATTGGGTTAAAATTGGAGTTATTACCAATTCTGTAATTAATAAAATACAGTCACATATTGGAACAAATCATGATACAGAAATATGGATACTATTAGTAGCTTTGGCAGAAAATACGAAATTGCCAAACATGAGAAAACATTTTGAAAATTATCAAGAATTATTTGAAGGTAATGATTTTGTTACTACCTTAAAGATAGAAGTGCTAAGACTCACTTGGCAAAGTTTGGGAAAAGATTACTTAGAGAATCTTTATGGACACTTATTTCAATCTCTTTGTAAGTTTCGCATGAGTCTTGAATGTATTCCTGCATGTATAGATATTTTAGGTGGAGTTACAAAACGCTTACATCCATCTGATGGAGAAAATATACTGCATTCACATGCTGTTGACTTAATTAAATTATCAGAAAATCAAATTGAACAATTGGCGGAAGAGGATGAGCTTATGGATCAAGAAACAGTTAATTTCTACTTAAAAGCTATGCTTACATTAGGTCATGCTTCATTTTTATGTTCAGAACATGTATCTGAAATTACTTTAAGTATTATACAAAGCATACTATTAGATTGTGATAACATTCCAGTGCCGGTTCAATGTGTAGAAAAATTTAAAGCTGCTGGAGTAATTGTTCTTGGACAACAAGCAATGAGAGATCGAGAAGTTGCTGAACAAGTAATGCCAATATTGGGACAAATGATGCGCAGCAAAAGCACATCAGAATCTTTAATAGAAGCATCGATCAGAATAAATGCTGTAAAAGCTTTAGCTGATCTCTGTATCAGATTTACTGCCTTAGTAGAACCTTATTTATCTGATATGTGTATATGTATGAAAGATTCTAATGTTACGGTCAGAGAAACTATAGTTGTAATATTTGTGCGGCTATTGCTTGAAGATTATATAAAGGTAAAAGGAGCTTTTTTTTATCATATTCTGACAATGTTGTCTGACAATGATGAGACAATAAGGGAATTAACAATTTTTTTGATCAAAGAAAGATTATTAGCAAAAAATAAAACCTTAATATCACAGTCTTTTATACCAAGTATATTTCATTACAACAATTGTCAAACAAAACATAAGCTTAATAATAGAAGATTAAGAAAAAGTGAAAAGGAAGCTTTAACGTTACCTGGACAAGATAATGAAGCAAAAAGAAGATTAATTTACGATTTTATGTTAGAACATCTCGATCCACCAAATAAACTTAAAATTTTGACAAAATTAAATTCAGAAGTTTTAGAAGGAGTATGTGACAAATTTATTAATGTAAAGCAGACTGAAGGTGCATGTGTGCTACAGGATGTTCTTTATATAATTGCTAATCATCGCATGCAGCCATCATTTGGTAGTAAAACACAAGATGACGATTGTCAAGATGAAGCTGCTGCTGCAATTGAAACTTCAGTAAACAATGCATTAAATGTCATTGTAGAAGGAATGAAAAAGTTTAAGTTTACTGTTATGTTACAAACTTTGATGAGACTTAGAGAATTTCTTTCTACTTTCAAATCGCCTCTGTTATTGGATGTTTCAAGGTTTTTCCTTAAAATCCTGTCTGATTTTAATAAAGATCAACTAGCAGAAATATATGATGAACATCCGGAACTGAAAAAAGAGCTTGATCGTGATATTAGGTGCGTTTCTCTTGTTTGAATTTTTATTTTCTAAAATTTTTTTTTATTATTTATTGCATGATTTGTTTGTATATTGATTTATTTTCTTACTTCTTTATTTGATTCTGCATGAATAATTTTTATAATTTTTATTATTATTATTCAGTATGTATGGAAACAAACCAGAAACCAGTGATTCTGATGAACAGCATCACAAACCAGAAACCAGTGGTTCTGATGAACAGCATAAATTAGAAGATAAAAATATAACTGAAGAAAATGAGAATGATGTCTTAAAAACAAAAGATGTGGATGCTAATAAAACTCCAAGTAGTAATCAAACTATCCAAAAATCCAGTGTTACTACTCCAAGGAAAATTCAAGATATACAACTAAGCAGTGTACCAAGAATAGTTCTTCGAAGATTGTCTACTTTAACTTATCCTGGTATAGCAACGTGGATAAGCCCTCCACGAGAAACAAAAACTTCTCAGAGCTCAGACCCTGGACCATCAAGCAGTGGAATATCAGTTTCCTCAGGCAGTCCAACAGATGATGCCAGCTTATCATCACCTGATTTTTCAGAACCAGATATAAGTACTACACCAAAACCAAAAAAAATAGCTAGATTGTCCAGAGAAAGTCGCGGTGCGGAAAAATCTTTAAGGTACAAATGTTAATGATTGTTACTTAAATTTAAAAGAAACAGGTTCTCAATTTTCTCTGTCCTATTTTAGTTTGATGAGATTTGAGTATGAATGTGTGAAATTATAGAGTTGTTATTTGCAAATAATCTTTGTAAATACTTAAATGAAACTTAAGTGCTAAAAATATCTGGCTTTGTAAATATCATTCAAATATTTTTGTAAATTTCTAAGAAATTATTTTTCATACTTTTAAT
The DNA here is from genome assembly GCA_030522745.1 of Eupelmus kiefferi. NCBI lineage: Eukaryota > Metazoa > Arthropoda > Insecta > Hymenoptera > Eupelmidae > Eupelmus > Eupelmus kiefferi. Next base: position 5,496 of record JAPYZB010002084.1, on the reverse strand, counting down.
AATCTAATGGTATTTGAAAGTCAGTATTTTTTAAATATTGTAAAATAATAATTGTAAAAGAGTTGTATATTTAAGAAATTTCATACATTTACTTTATTTCTTTCTCGTCTAATTAAGAGCAAAGAAAATTGTTTGTAAATATGAACCGACAAAAAAACCCGAGATTAAATTTGGCGAACCTACCTTTTAATTTACCGTAGACTCTATGAGCCAATTGAGAAATAGTATACGTACGAGTTTCCAATTCTTTTTGAATTTCTGTAAACGCATGATCAATTAGCATTTAAAAAACTAATAATTAATTCACAAATAACTAGAAAATTTACCTCGATTTGTGTGCAAGAGTACGTCACTCTGTATGTTTTTCACAATAACGATATTTTCCGTCATCACGTCTATTAGTCCACGAGTTTCTTGAGCCTGTTAATGCACGATATAATAATTATTGCAAAGAAATTATACATATTTATAACAATTAATTGTTTATTGAAAATGAAAAAAAAAAACAAAAAAAAAAATTAAAAACTAGAGTTAAATGTATATTAATATAATGAATAACGAAGAGGCTTTAGATTCATATTTTTATAAAATATAAAAAGTCCAAAACTTTAGACTCGAGTATAAAAATGAAATTTAATATATGTATATATTTTTATATACAGAATGAATCAATAATTTTTTATTTTTATATTGAGCGACGAATGCAATCTAATCAAAGTCATAATCTTTACGTACTTCCTCCAAAAGTTCATGTAGTCTTTTGTTTTGTTTCATCTGCATCTGTACATTCCTAAAAAAACTGTTGCTCGTCGAGAGGCTGCTCCTCCGCATCTGCGATCAAAGAAAAAAAAAACGTGTCGTTCACCGATTTCGCTTCTATCCTCCTTACCCAGCGATTTAAATAAAGGGGTAATAGCCGCGCGAACAAGAAACTCACTGCACACAGATCGGGCATACGGTCACGCGTCATGGCTTGATGAAAATCGCTATCGCCCTCCTACGAGTCGACTGTAAGCACTCGTGGGCCGAAGCGCGAAAGAGCCGAGCAAGTTATCTTTCTTATCAGTGCACTGTTGATTATTGATAATACGTAGATCATTATTGGCCGAGACACCGAGCGGCGCGGGGCGTTAGCTCCCAGAATTCGTTTCTTCTTTATTTCCTCGCGAAATTCTCAGCGCGGAAGATCTATAGAAAGGTGAGAAAGAAATTTGATTAGCTTTTTCGCGCGGTGCAGCCGTACGCGATACTGACCGTGCTTTGGCTACCGGCGAATTCAAACGGCTGACACACTTTTGCTAGAGCGAAGCTACGTCTAGAGCGAAGCAATTCATTTGCGACGAATACGCTTTGCATCTGAAATGGAAAAGGAAGCGGCCACTTGCGCGCAGAGCCGCGCTGGACGAGCGGCAAGGACGAACGCTTTAAGTGTCTTCGGCCGGCTGAGTTTTCTTATCGTCTTAGCGAAATTACATATTTATCGTTCAAATTGTCAATCCTTTTTTGTTCTTAATGTACCCATACCCGGTGCTCCTTTACTTGTACATAGTCGGTGTTTTTATAATTAATGTCTGACTTTCGTGAGTAAATGTATATAAAAAAAAGTGAATGAAAACGTACCAGTGCCTACGTTTGAGACTCTAAATTCCAGTGATGTATGCGACTTGCGCGAGAGAGCATGGACGAGAGGATTTACGCTTACGTAAATGTATTGCAGCATTTATTAATCCAGATTTTAACGGTGTGAACCACTTTTTGTCATCTTTATTATTTCGTATGAATGTAACGAATAATTGTATTTAATTTATTCGACTACATTGGCAAATTTATGTTGATTATATTGTGTTTTTTTTTTATGTTTGACAGATATATTGTGTGAAGTTTATACATTGTAGAAATTAAGAGAAAAGAGTACAAGTAAAATGCACACCTCTATTTACTTAATCGGACGTCAAAGCCGATGTAAGTATTTAAGCAGAGTCTGTGATATTTTGCAGAGCAAATAATGTTGCATTTTAACTTTATATATATAATAATATAGAACTTAGAAAATGGTTTGTGAAAGAAAAAAAAACTGTTAAATAAAAGTAATAATATAATTTTGTCAGCAATTGGTTTAATTTTATTACTCCTCGTCAAACCATCACATATAATAATTTTTAATTCCTCTTTTAATTAACAATAACAAGATTCCTCGATTTACAATACGTTTCGCACTGGGAAGACTTAATACGCACACAGGATTCTACCTTTCTACTTAAAATAAATAATTTTAACATAAAGTATTAAACTTTTAAATAAAAATTCATTTTTTCAGCTCAAGAAAAAAATAAGGTTTTAAACAAAAGACTTCGCAGATCAAACCCGAATTTTAAACACAGATTTTGTGTACGCCTCGTTATCGGTTCCGTAAAGATAACGATTTGAAACACATTCTAAGGCAAATCAGTCAGTCTTATAGAATTTTCATATCTCTTAAGTGATTTTGGCGTACGCTTTTCGTCCTTTTTTTTATAGACTGCTGATTATAAATAAATTAAATTCAACAAGATTTTATAAATATTAGTATATATAAGCTTTATATATAATGGACGTATCTTTGTTAAAACAGCTACCAAAGATTGCACTTGGTCAATTAGTACAACGTTACTAATACGATAACAATAGGTTTCTAATTAATTCTTTCACAGCTTGTCCTAAGAAGGAACTGTTGTATATTACAAGATAAGAATCTGTAGATCAAGGACTCATCTACTCGTGCAATTTTATATATATTTACATTATGTAGGAAAATCTTTCAAAAAAGATATGCTTTGCACATCGTAAAAAAAGTTTCTTTTATAAATTGCAGTTTAAAGGACAACGCTAACTTCAATTATGCATTTCCACGCTTTTTAACATTTGCAATTTAGTATACGATCTTCTTTTAAGCTATTAACAGCCTAAGAAAGGCCCGTGAAATGTAAACGAAAGCACAGCTTTTAAATCACTTCTAAAATAGAAATGGGAGCGTCTGTTCCAAAATTAAGTCAAGTTCAAATAAAGTTGCGACAGACATACGAGGCGTGCGGAATCTTTAAAAAAAACTTCTTTTTCAATTACTGCAAATGACCACCTTCCACTAAAACTACTTTCTCGCAATAACGGTAAGAGTATTTGGTAGAAATTAGACAATAATTCACAAAAAAAATTTCAACACTACCATTGAACTTGACCTCTTTCAGAACCCAGACCCTCTCTCAAGCATCGCAAACTTGGCGAGCCCGGTGTACAGTGGCAAAGTGCATTGTTTCATCAAAGGCAATATACAGCACGCTCTCGAACCGAAGACTCCCTTGCTCGCGCGATATACGAAAATAAAAAAAAACCGTTGCCAAAGAGGCGTAGAAAGCTCAGCAGGCGGTCGTCATCCTCGACCTGATCTTGTCCTTGAGATAGTTGGCGACCTGGTGCTGCGAGTGTCGCAGAGCGAGCTGCAGGGGCGTCAGGCCCTCCTGATTGACGAGGAGCGGATCCGAGCCGGCGCCGACGAGCTGGCGGGCCACCGTCATGTGACCCATTAGCGCTGCAGCGTGAAGAGCACTTTCTCCGTTCTAAAAATATGGGCAGAGGTGAGTATACGTAGCGGGTTTATTAACAAAAGGAATGAAGCCGGGGACTTGTACGTGACATTCATAAGGAGACGCGCGCTGCGCACACCAAGTGGGCTGTTGACTTGCTTCTCTTTGACGGCGGGGGATTTAGAGCTCGTTGCTTTATGCGCGAAAAATTTGTTTTGTCTTTGAGCTCTCGGTGAATTTAGACGATGAGTTGGCTCGTTATGAAAATATGGAAGGATATTTTAAGGATTTAATTTTAGTATAATTAGTTTTATTTAATGCAGGAATTTCGAGTCCACTTATCAGTACTGGAATTATAATTGCAAATCAATCTTAATACAAATAGATGTTTTTTTTTTAATTTAGCAAACATTTTTTTACATTCAATTATGAATTCATAAATTCCTAATGATCACAACGTTTACTAAATAACACAATAAAGCTTCTTTTGAATTCCCACTCGATTTAAAGGACTCTTCAGAAATTGAATATGTAAATTTTTTTAATGTTAGCAAATATTTCAAAATTAATACTTATACCGTTAGCATCCTCCATTCAGTAAAGTACATTAATTTTTTTCTTCATTTCAAATTAACCGATGAACGTTTTAAAAATGTGCGTAAATAAGTCAGCGCCAAAAAGTGTATTTTTAATTCAGACCCAAGATCAACTCAAAATTAGAAACACGCACGAGGTCGGTCAGGCCATCGATTTTAAAATATTTAAATACAAAGCCACACTTACGGGAAGAATTCCAAGATTTGGACGGTACTTAAGTATTTCGCCTATGACTGCCGTGTGGCCTTTATGAGCGGCTTTGAACAGAGGCGTTGCGCCATCCTGAAAAAGAAACAAGAGCTCTTGTTAATCTTGTTATCACGTTTTATCTACGTAGGTAACTAGTCGGCGACAAGAACCGAGGAAAGCATAAAAAAAATTCTAAATACACTATGATCTCAGCATCGAAAATAAATATGACCTGAATAGACGTGATTCTACTAAAAATTTCGAGAAGTAGGCTTAGCATTTACAAACAACAAAATTTATTAAAATAAATACTCAACCATATCTTTTAATTAAAGAAAAAAACACCGTTAGCCCTTTATCCAAAACAGATAAACAAACGTCATCCACAATCAACCCTCTACCAAAACCGCTGCAGACATAAATCAATAAAACTCGCCGGCCTTATTACCCACTGACAGCAAACGTCTGCACGTCACGCTACCAGAAGCACTTCATTACCGGAGCCACCCTCCCGAAAAAGAGCGAGACAATCGATAATCCGAAACCTCCTCGACATCGCTCTAATTACTCGCCCGCTTCGCGTCGGAAAAGCGGCGTGAAATCATCTCTCCTTTGGCGTGTGAAAAATCGATTTCTAAAAATACAGCATCGTCGAGAGAATCAAGCGAAGCGCGACTTACGTGTCTCTTGGAGTCGACTTTGGCGCCGGCTTTGAGGAGCCTCCTGACGACGTGGTCGTGGCCCATTTGAGCGGCGATCCAGAGCGGCGTCGCGCCGTCCGTGCGGGCAGCTTCGGCGCGCGCCCCGTGGGCCAGCAGCACCTCCAGGATGCGCACGTGGCCGTTTTGCGCGGCGATAAACAGCGCCGTGGCTCCGTCCTGTGAATTTAGTGATTAGAGAAATTGCGTGAGATTTATTTTTTTGTGTATAATAGGTGGTGATTTTGTATGGTTGGATAAGGGTACGATTTGACGATTGATTGGGCAACGCGCGGGCAATTTGTGTTTTGCTTATTGAAGAAAGAGAGGCGGTGTTTGTTACGTAAGAGGTCGTCGAGTAACGCAAAATAACAGCGGTAATAGCTGAGAGAGATTGGAAATTACCCTTCGTGCCACCGGTAAGTGCGTTGAATTGGAGCCGAAAGGTACTT
>JAPYZB010002083.1:0-12771 GCA_030522745.1 Eupelmus kiefferi | reverse complement strand
CACAAACCCGCGATCGCACTACGCGCGCAGCCATCGCTCCGCGATGATTCACCTCTTGCGCAACGAAACAATGGCCCGTAATCTCTTTAGCGCCGGATAAAAGCCCCCAATCAAACGGCCTCGAAAGAGCTAAACGTTTCGGCGCCCCGATTAACCCAGGCCGCCCCCGGCCTGCTTCCGTAAGCAAAACAATTTCGTTTCTCCGCTGCTCCTCTTATTGTCCGTGCGCGCTCAGTCGCACAAAGGAGCTTCAAACGCGCTCCGCGCGAGCATCAAAAGAAGCGACGGTCCCCCTCATTAAATCACTCTTCATTTGATCCCCATTCGTCACTTCGCTACACCGTAATGCGCGCCGCCGTTCTCGCAAAGTTTCCCTAGACTCTCCTCCACTCTCTCTCTTTTCGTGCGCATCTTTCGCAATCGCGAGTCTCTCTAGTAGGTATATAGTCGCCGAAGAAGGGAGGCGATCTCGCGACCTCGCGCGAGAAAGCTTCTCGGAACTTTATAGCCGAGAGGAGAGGGACGGCCCGCGGCTTTTCTCGTCGCCTCGTCTTTAATTAATATTCTCGGAAAGGCGATAATAGCGCTCGCGCCTGCCCACTCCGCGGGCTTTCCTGCTTTCGTGCGAGCGGCGAAAAAAAGCGAGTGCTTAATGCTCGATTTGCCGTATAAATTGGCGATATTATTTCTCCTCGTGTTTTACAAGCTCCTCTCTTTTTTTTCTCGTCGCCCGGCCGACGCTCGTAAAATTAGTCCGAGGAGTTCGTTAATTCGAAATCCCGGCTGATAAAACGATAATACAATTAATAAATTAACGATATTATTGTCGCGAGGCCGGGGACGCGCGAGCCGGCAATTACGTTAATCTCGTCCGGAGATAACATAATTTTTCAAAGCCCATTAAAGTATCAACACGCCGCGCCGACTCGTAAATATATCCTCGCGGCGCGAGGCACTGGCCACGCGTCGTCGACAATATTCCCACCGTTCCGCAATGCATCAGCCGCGCTCAGCTCGCGTATTAAAAAAAAGAAAAAAAACAGAACTAACGAATGACCTTCTCTCGGCTTATCCTATTTCATCGTCCGGTCGTTGCGTCAAAGCTAGCTCTCTCGCGCGTCCAGCGAGAAAACGCTCGCAGACGTCAATATAGCCGCGACAGGCAGAACGCACGAAAAAGAGGAAAGAAAATTGAATAGCGGGGAGGGCTGGTATTGCAGGCGCGTTGTTCGAGGGAACGTAATGGCGAGAGAGAGAGAGCCTCGAGCGCAGGAAATACGGTTAATAAGAGCGCAAGCTGAGAGAGACTGCGCGTGTTATCGCTTAATCTCTTCTCGTATGGGAGGGAGAGGGGAGAGTTATGGAAGGCCGATTCGATCTGGTTACTTATTCGCAGGCGTGCCGGATAAATTTTCCTCGCGAGTCTTAATAGACTTTAAAGGAGCGAGGCGAGGCGAATGCGTTTATGTGCGCCCGGCCATTGTAAGGGATAAGAGAGTGTCGATTTTGTTTATCGGCCCGCCGTGTAGGTCGCCGCGGTAACGAGTTTATAAGTTTCGGGATGCGTCTGGAGGACGGCTGCCATTGTTCTCCAGCGGACTTGGTAGTTTTAGCGCGTGACCATTTTAAGGTGTTCTTTTTTTGGTGGTCGTTAAATTGAATGGATATTCGATGTAGCGGAATAATAATCTATAGGATTTAATGAAGTTTTATTGTTAGAAAAATAAGTGTGATCGGACATGGTATGTATCTACTTGTACGCATAGGTGTACAATCAACTCTTACTACAATATTTTATTTACAGTCTATTAAAAATTCATCAGTGAAACAGTATTCACAGAAAAATTAAAAAATGTTTACCAATAGAAGCATTTGTATAGTATGAAACATCAACACTACCAACCCACACGAGATAATTGATAGCACAGGAAATATCAGCCTACACGGGATAATTGATAGTGTCGAGCTTGGGAGCACCATATCAGGAAAATAATAGGATAGAAAACGCCTTGTAATCCTAATTACGAAAATACAAATCCCCACTCCGTCGCCGGTAAATCATTGCGACCTCCTATGTACACACACGTACACACGGGAGCGCACGATCTATCCCTATGGCACAATGACTCACTCGAGCGCGAGCCGCAAGATCGTCATGATTGCCCGCTATTAAAAGCACTTTAGCGCTGCTCCCACCGCCGCTGCTGCTGCGGCTCCTTATTAAAATATACGCCCAACAGTTTTTCAACAGTCATGACGTAACGAGGCAATTGACTGGAAAACTCGACGCTATGCGGCTTAATGAACGAGCTTCGCGTAGAAGCGAGACGAGTGCAGCCTTGTTGTCTGAGACTTCTTATCGCGCTCTTCCACAATGCGATCGCATTATTTGAGGCGTAAGCGAGATAGTGTTTTATGGGGAGCTTAGGGCTGATTGGGAGGTGCCTTTGGGAGTGATTAAATTTATAATACAATTATCTGGAATCATAATTTCATGAGTAGTGAAAATGATGTAGAAAAAACAAGCATAATACTGATCGTGTCAACTGTATGAGTATTTAATAATTTTATAACCTTATTTCGAAGTTTAATATTGTTATTAGAAAAGTGGATGAAGATGAAATATTGTAGTCTATTTGAATTCATGTTTGATGTTCAAAAATTGAATAGTACATTTATCACGAACATTTAAAAATACAAAGGCAATTAATCTTGCTCGTAGGATTAGTAAGGAAATGCAAATTTGTACCTACAAGTGAATATAATTCATCTCGTGTGCACTGACAGCTTGAAATGTATTAAGCAGTTAGGCTGTCAATAGTGCCAATATTTCAAAGCCGAGAATTCGAAATATCGACAAATTTGTAAAATAAGATTCTAATGGACTGCGAGTACGTGGGAAAACGCGAAAATCGTGTTTTTACAAACGTACGCGCGATAATAAAACAGGATCTCGTTACCGATAATCGCCAGACGCATGAAAAATATTCCAGCAACCTACATAAATAAAGTCTACATAAATAAGGCAGCCGAGGAGATTGTTAATACTATTGGGGCTTTCATGTAAATATGCTACTGCTGCACTTCATTTTGCATTCCGTGTACTCTTCCAATACAATCGAGTAAGTCTAAATAAAGAGTATCTGCAACTGAGCTTTAAATAACCTGGCATATACAGTTTCTGAAATAGGATATCCGTGAATAAGCTGCAAGACAATTTTCCTTTGAAAACACAATAAATATCGAGCAAGCCTTAAATTATTAATACTGTAATAACATTGCACAATACAATCACCATTTACGTTACATTCAACTGTATCGACATGCAAATTTTTCTTCCAATAGATCCACCAACGCCCTACAAATCAAATATCCCTCACTCCCACATTTCCTCCAAACGAACGCATATTTTCACCATCTCCATCCGCTCTATCAATCAAATTAAAAGCGCATCTCGCTCATCAAACCTCCTATTCCATCACTCTATCACTCCTTCCCTCACCCACCAACCCCACGGAAAAAAATCCTAAATCCCACGTCTCCTCTCTTACTTTTTAATCTCGAAGATGAACGAGCCGGCGAGCCGCGCGCTGAGCACCACTGCGCCGAAGCGGAACCGGCGGCCGAGATGTGCACTTTCCTCCTCTGCTCGCGCGCTCGCTTTTCGGTCCAGACGCCCTTGAGTCTGATTATACGCCGCGCGCGAGCGCTGCCCCCTCTCTTTCTCTCTCTGCGAGTGCGCGCTTCTCTTGCTCCTCGTCCCTTTTCTCTCTCTCTACCGGCGAATCCGTTGGCTCTCGCGGATGCAGCCAGGTATACAAGCTCGAACCCGATGCGCCGCGTGGAGGTGTGGGAGCTATACGGGTGTAAGAAGAGCCGAGGATGAGAGAGTGCGGATGCAGCGCGGGAGGCAGCGAGAGAGACGTATTGGGGATTAAGGAATTTCGGAGGTAGCTTTCGAGAGGAGAGCGAGCGCGAATAATGAGATGGCTGAGAGCGGGTAGGGGAGGGGGGATAAGAGGGCCTGCGACTGGCAGTGAGTGTGATGTATTGGGCCGTTCGGAGGGCGATTAAGGTGGCTTGTTTTTGCGGGGCGGCTCTCGTTTTGGAGGTAGTTTTTGCGGAGGGAGGTGGGATCTTGGTTGGGTTGTTGGAAAACTTCTGGATGAGATGGATAGGGGAGTTTAAAAATAATTAGGACTAATTTTTGAAGAATGGAGGGGGCTTGGCATTGGAGTTGCATCTTTTGCTGGTTCGGTATAAATTGCAAGGGAATTACAGCAGATCAGTATAGGTGAGTTTTACTGGAGAGGAGTATTGATAAAATGTTAATCGAATCCAAATCTTCACAACATAATACAAAAAAAATTGCAAGATAAAATAATAATTATTCAAACTTAAAACCAAACCCTACACAACGCTTAACCAAAAAAATCGAATTTACACGTGGTTCCATTGTCACTCACTCAAGCATTTAATCCAATCCCTATACACTAAAATCAACAAGCCAAATAGCGAAGTGAAAATTAATTTCCAGTTGCTCGCTTGGCGCACAAAAGAACGAGAAACAGCACACAGCGTGCTCGCAGCGAGGAAGCGCACCGAATAGGAGAGAGAAAGAAAATCGCTCGGAATCACGAGACTACAGCAGCAGCAGCAACGCGCAGCGCACTCGTCAGAGAAAGAGAGAGAGAGAGAGAGAGCCCTTTGAGCGAACCGGGCGAGCTCGTCACGCCTCGTGATCGCCTGGATCGCGCGCGAGCACTCGACAGAGGGAACGACGACCGAAAGAGAGAGATGGAGAGAGAGAGAGAGAGAGAGAGAGAGAGAGAGAGAGATAGAGAGAGCGAAAAGCCGCGAGAGACGACGATTCACGTAGCGCGATTGACGCGAGGGCTCTCTCGCAAGCGGAGACGTTCATTGAGAGCGAGAGAGAGAGGGATCCTCTTTCCCTCTTCCTTAATTAGAACCAGTTTTAAGGGGGGATGCCTCGTGGACATTCGTGAAAGTCTGTGCATGTATATATGTATATATTTATATATATATATATATATATATCGGTACATAGGAATTTTCGGCTCACGGAGAGCGAGAGAGAGAGAGAGAGAAGCCTTTTCACGAGCTCTTGTGGGGTTCACTGTTCGAAGAGAGTAAGAGAGAGAGAGGAAGAGAATGTATGCACGTGCGTGTGCGGTTCACCTTAAGGTTATACGTGTTAGATGATTATCTCACTTGAAATACACCTTCTGCCGAATTTCCAGGAGGCCGGGCGCTGGCTGTATGCACGGCGAGTTATACGGATGGAGAAGGTATTCGGCGCTGCTGTTATTGTTTACCGTAAAATCCTACGGAATTCTCTTCTGAATAAGGCTACGCAATCTTTATTCTTCTCATTTTGCTTAAAGTAAGAAAAAGAACCGATCTTTATTGGAATGATTATACAGTTGAAATCAAATCTATAAATCAGAACAATGTCAGATTAGGAAACACTTCTTTTGAAAATTGTAAATATCTAGAAGTAAATACAAAGTACACAAAAAATAAATAGAAAATCTATAAATTTTTTCCAAACAGAACCATTACAACTGATTTCTTAACACCCTATTTTCCGAAAAAACCGCGTAATACACCAAACTCTAATCCCCAACGCCAAATCAGACAGCGATAATCACTCGACTCGCCGTTTTCTCACAGCGATCTACCGCTCAAGATATCCCCAGAACTTTTCCATCCGCACATATCCATCGCACAGCCTCTCTCTCTCAGTCCGATACGAGCGTGCGATATTTCAAAATAACACGCGGCCGATGCATCCTCGCCGCGGCGGCGTCTGCGCCGTGGCGCCACGTCGCGCCTAGCAGGCGGCGCGAATCCTCGTTTGGAAAATCAAGCCGTACAATTACGAGCTCGCGCCGCTGAAAAAATCAGGCCCTCCTCGAGCGCCGAGAAAGAGAGAGAGTAATTTATCTACGTGCGTGGGCCACGCGGGGCAATTTTCCAGGCGTGGTTCGCCCGTGAGTTCTTGCGTAGAGAATCACGCAGATGCCGAGTCTAGTCGGATATATCTGCGTATGTGTATGCGCGATTGCGAGTCGGGGGATATTGAGAGGATGGTTTGGAGGGTTCGGAGTGCAGATCGGCAGGCTAGCACGATGATTTTCGCGCTGGGGAAGAGTATTTTTGCGGTGGGTGGGGCTGGATATTATTTTAGTTTGGAAAAAGTTGTAAACGGTTTGAGGGGAGGAGAGCGCTCATTTGCATGCGATTCTCGAAAGGCTTTCTCATTTGGAGGTAACTATATGCTGGAAGCTTAGTGATTCCGTAATATTTTTGTTAAAAATTTTTATGAATCGGTGTAAGAAAGGCTTTACGTGTATCCTATTCATGGAAGATTCCGCGAAATTGAAGATTTATCTTTCAACAACATTCTGTACTCATATAATCTTCAATGGCTTACTTCATTTTAAGTTCTTGTAAAATTTTGTAAAATGAATGTTTTTAATTTCAATGAAGTAAAAAGTTAATTAAACTCGCTTAATTCACATTTAAAATACCTTCAAAACATAAACAAGCTCAATTCATCCTCGGCAACCTCCCCTCAAACAAAACGCAAAGCATCATTAAACCGCGTTTACCCACCGCGCGCGTCTCGAGCTCCGCAGCGAAACCATGCAAAAATCTCCGTCTCCGGAGCCCAACTCCCACATGCCGACTTCCCCCAAGAAAAATCGGCAAGAGGATATAAGACGGCAGCCAAATGAGATGAAAAAGGGGGGCGAGGAAGGCGTACGAAAAAGAAAAAAAAAGAAGGAGGAGAAGACTCCGAGGGGCTGCATCGCACACCGGGAAAACTCGCGTGCAAAAAAAAGCCGTATACGTAAGGAAGCTCGCGAAAAACACCCGCGGCTGTTACGGATGCAAATCCGGGCGCGCACGTACGCGAAACGCGTATAAAAGATTCGCAAGAACAAATACGGCAGGCGGCGGCCCGCTGGGATTCAAATGAGGATAAATATTTATAAAAGAGTGACGACGAGGAGGCGAGAGTTTCGCGCGCGGGCGCGAGTGAGCGACGCAGTCCCGCGGGGCGCCGACGTCGTACGCTCAAGGATGCGCTAACCTGGGCGCGAAAACCTACGTGCGCACACGAGGCGACGATATTATTTATTCGGAGCCCTTGGAGGGGCCAGGAAGAAAGGGTATCTGGCTAGGAAGAGGTATTTTTCAATTTGCTTTTTCGGGAGTGGAAACGAGTCTGGCCAGTTTCTTTTTTCAAAGGCGAGGAGCGGCTTTTGAAGGAGGGAGATGTGGTGCGAATTTTTTTATTGTGAGGATAGAGATTTTGAAGAGTTGCTTGCTTATGTTCAATGATAGTTGACAGTATTGTATTTTTATTTTTTTTTTACGTTTATAGATTAATCGAGTTTAATATATTCAAAGTTTATAGATTATTTTTATCTATATTTGAAAAATTGAAGAGACAATAAATTAGCAGCAGCTTTGATGAATGAGCTTTGATGGAGGAAAGAGAGGTAAAATATTTATGCACTGTAAAGTTTCTACTTAAAAAATTGTTAAATTGATAATAGAGTAAATACAGTAATTTACATTTGCGTTTTTCAATTTAAATATTTATACTACACCTAATTAACTGAATTAACCTTACGACCAACTGCGTCATTCCAATACTATACTTAGTCACGGAATTCAATAACTTTTTTCTTCAAACAAACAATATTACTTATTAATTATGTTTTTCTAAAGCCACGACCTTACTTGACGCATATCGTCGAATGTTTGTATGTAGGATCATATTAGGTCTATACCGGCAAAACTACACACAAATCCATTACTTATTCATGTGTCTGCGGCTGCGAACTTTTTTCCCTTAACTTTGCACGAGCGCGCGTTACCCACAAAGTTAGAATATTGATTCAGCAGCCGTGCGACCGAAGTTGTTACCCTCATGTTATTGACTCTACACATTTAGCATATTAAATTCATATTAAAATTTCGCTTTAATTAACCATATAGCTCGTAAAATATTTTGTTTAAACTTGTACAACAATAATATTACAGGTTAAATCTCGTAATTGCATATTACATTTTCTCAACGTTCCAGCATCTTGTACCACTCTTGGACCCGAGAAATTTCGCTTATTCCCGTAAACGTTCCACACCGTAGCCCTTTTTCACATCTCGAAATCGAAAAAATAAGTTGCACGCAAAACATTCTCGTATACATCTGAAATTTGCTTATCGCGCGCCTAATAGCATCCTTTAAATGCATGACGGAATTCCTAGTACCTCCTCTCTCTCTCTCCCCCCATTCGCCTCCCGAAAAACGAAAAAAGCAAGAAAAAACATGGCGAAGTGAGGCTAAATCCTCGGCGCACGTGTGCGCTCGCGCATCGGCTATAATCGTGAAATCCAATCGGCGATCCTGCGCACTGTTAACATATTTTAAACGGCCACTTAAGCCTGGCTGCCGCTGCTGCAGCCGCGCGCTCTCGCAAAAAAGGTCCAAATCGCATGCGCGCTCGCGCCGATTCGAGAATCAATTTGAGAAAGGGAGAGAGAGCGAGCGAGTCCGTTCCCCCGAAAAGTGTCAGAGCGAGAAATTCGCGGTTGACGAATGGCGGCGGCGTCTGCGTGCGCAGATAACGACAAAACCTACTTAAACGAACAGCATTCCCCCAGCAAGCGAGCGTGGAGGGATAAAAAAAACAAGGGGGGGAGCTGTTACACGTGCGCTCGCGTCTGCGGCCGCGTCGCGAGATATCCGAGTGCGTGCGGTGTAAGACGTATCGAAGACGAGCATCGGGAATGCCGGAGAGTAAGGAAACGCCGAGGGTGCTTGTTTATTTGGATAGAATTAAAATTTGTAATTGATCTTGAAGTACGTTTTATTATACCACGTCGATTTACTTTGTCACGATATTTCTGCTTATCTATAACAAATATACTACGCTATTTTTTTCTATGCTCTCACTCCACTCCAAAAAATCAGCTTAAGCGTAGCTATCTCCCATCGTCTAGTCCTCAACTTTATCGTCGGCGCTCCTATACACACGGCGAGGGACGATAATGCAATAGCGCTCGCGAATATAGAATCAGCCGAGCGAGCGTCGAGGAGGTGGCGGCAAAAGGCGCCGAGCGCGCCGAGGACTGCTACTGACGTTAATGGGGACTAAATAATTTCCTTTATTGTCCCGAGGCGAGCTCGACCCTCGGTGAGAGCGCGGATTCCGCTTGTCTTTAATCCCGTGCCCCTTCGAGCCGAGAGAGAAAAGAGGGAGGACGGCGAGGAGGAAAAAGAACTCGGGCCAAAGTGTCGTTAAGTTATCGGAAAAAAGTCGCGCGCACGGTTTTCCTGGCTATGATTTTGCCGCGTTGGTGGGAGAGAGACAGAGAGAGAGGAGAGAAAGATGACTGTTCTTCGCGGAGAGCTGGAAATAATCGTTGAGGAAATTTTCGTGATATCTTAAGTTTACCGAAGAGTCAACAGGAACGGTTCAAGTTTGGCTCGACGTCGGAAAAAACAGTCCTGCAATTTAGGAAATTTTTATTGAAAGTAATGACTTGAATTGCGAGCGAAATTTTTCTCTTAAAAAATCATGAAAAATGGTTAAAGAGATTATCGGATAAAAAATATTCAAATTTAAAGATCTCTTTATGAAAAATCGGCTTTTTCTAGTGTTAAAGTAATTTTAGCAATGCAATTTAATAACTTTACACGATGGCAGTACTTAACCGCTTACAATTACTTTTTATTAGAATATTTAAAGTGAAAATCCAGCACGCTGTAAATTTATTGGAATTTAAAATTTAACCCATAAACCCTCAAATAAACTACAATAAACAATGAGCTTTTGCTCATTCATTTCAATAATAAATCTCGCCCGAAATTGTTATTGCTCTGAATTTACTGCAAAAAAGGCCAACCACTTAACGTAAATGACGATGAGCGATGCAATACATCCGAAAAGAGAGCGAGAAAAACGAGCTTATTTTTCTCTCTCACTCCACTTTTCCGCATCACAATAACATTTTATTTCATTCAATTCGCGGAAGCCAGCAGCCAGCCATCACCCTACACCAACACATACGAAGAAAGCGCATAGCGAGCTGGGCCGTAGGCTGGCGAGAAAAAGGCAAATAAGGCGGCGGAGAAAAATACATAAGCAAAAGCGAGCACGAAGAAATGGCACAGTGTTTAAGGTACGTCAGCAGAAACTCTCTCTGTAATCAGCAAAAAAATCTCAAGCGCTTTATCCGCGCGCGGAATCTTCTTCCTTTCGCCCTCAGCTCGCTCGAGCGCGCGAAGCTGCTGTGTATGTATAAAATAAACAGAGAAAATAAATGACTCATCAGTCAACTTGATTTTACAGCTCCCGTGCTCCCGCGAGCGCGAAAGCAGCTCTTCCATTCATCCAATAACGTAATTTACTCGCGCCCCGCGTGGGAAATAGGGGAGAGAAAAATGTTATTTATAAATTTGGCGAATTTATATACGCGGCGAGACTGCGGGCTTTCGCCCGAGCGTATATTTTGAAGTTGAAATTATAAAAAATAAAATAAAAGTATTGCCCGTGCGCTGGGGCGGTGCATTTGTAAAACACAAAGCTATAAATACTTTGGCGTTGGGGAGAATTAATCTTATTATAAAATGGATTGTATTGCAGGCGCCTGTTTTTCACGGGTAATTTATCTGCAAAAAGTTTATTGCCGAGCTGATGCCGGGAGAGCAGCGGCGCGGTGTTTGTTTTAATAAGACGGTTATTGCGCCGCTGAAAATTCGTTATCGTCCTATTATGGTAGCGTTACATGAAATAATTAATTTCTTTTTTAATTAATTATACTTTTATACTGGAATATATTGTTTTTTTCATTTATCTTTAATCTGCGCATATTTGTTATGATAAAATGTGAAAAAATGTTAATATGTGTATGCGGTATTAAAGGTAGTTTTTCTAAAAGTAGAAGCCTAGAGTTTATAAGTTTGTTCAATACTTTATTTTTATATTGTAGTATTAAAAATAATATAGAAGAAATGCTCTTATACAGGGTCGAAAAAAATGTTCATAATTAATTTACATTGTAAATGTAGTTAGTTGGTTGTTTATAAAACATGCGAAAATATTAAATTTAAACTACCACGGCAAATTTTGTTGGTAAATCTTTATACAAAATTAATCAACAATTTATTTATTGAAAAAATTATCTTCGCCCATATTGTCTTTTATATATTGAATCAATTGTTATATTATCATACGAATACTTTAAGCCCATTAAAATTAAACAAGTAAGATAACTTTAATTAAAAATGACTTTTCTTTAAATTTCATTTAATCCTGTATATATATTCATATTTTTTATTACCAGAATTGCAGAAATTTTTTCAACTAGATGAAGAGTTATGAAAATAATTGTACATTTATTTAATAAAAATTAAGTTACGCATGAAATAATCCTTGACAAATCAAATTCATCAATGGAATTCGATGAAACTTTCAGAAATTCTTTTCGAATATTTGCTCGAATATTGTGGTTTCTATTTATTTGTTATATAAATTTAATACAAAATTTAATTAAATTTATTTTTATTTTTATTAAACATTGTTAGAAAGGTTGCTGCTTTTTATGTTATATTTAATAAATATAATTCGCAATATCTAAATAATTTTTTTAAAAGCTGTTGTAATTTTATTATTAAAATAATGTTTGTTAAAATTTAATTCCTCAAATTCTAAATTAAATTGTCTTTTTACGCGAAATAAATATTATCATATTTTTATTTGAAAAAGACTAGAATCACTTCATTAATCAAGTTCATTGTTAATATATAAAGAAACCACAAAAAATACAGATATTATTTCAGATCAATGAATTTTTCTCTTATCCATTCCTATTAACCCACCGGCGTCCATTCCCATTCCTAACACTCAAATTAAACCTTAAATATCATTCTCACGGATTTAACGGTCCGGCCGCACTCCTGGACGATGTACGACTGCCTTTCGCCGGGTGTCCCATTGTCGGTGCGCCCAGGATTACAGATAATTGCGCTGACCCAAAAAGCGAGGACCGCGGGGCCGCAACGTAAATCGTACCGCCGGAATATCTCGGGGATCAGTGCGGCGCGATATAAAGGGGTCAGGAGGATTGCGGCGCTCGTTGCACTTGTACGAGCCCCCCACCTCCCCCCTCGACTGGACCAGGAGATTGCAGAGGCGGCTGAGATTTAACGGAAAGTGAAAGAACGAAAGGCATTACAGAAGTGGTCCGAGTGAGCTTCAATGCCTCGGGAGCGAATCGAGCCCCGATTTCGGCGGCCGCGATGGCCGGGCTGTATATCGCGTTACGCCGAATTAAGGAGGAATTCGAGCCGAAGGTTGAATGAAAGTTAATATCCGGAATGATTTATTTAATCTCGTTATTAAATTACTTAATATTAAGCGGCGAATTATCTTACCGATGTAGATATAAATCCAATCGAGCAAATTTTCTCTATATAGGTACCGTAAGACACTCGCAAATCGGTCAGCGCTCCTATGACTTTGACATCAACCTGTTTCGCACCCTCTCGGCAAGCACCGCGTAGAGAGACGCAGCATTGCGCCAATATCGTGCGAGCCTCGTAAACAAAACGAAAGCCTCTCTCTCTTTCTGGTACCCTCCCTTTGGAGAGGACGTAAAACATGCATGGATCTCGCAGACGCTGCAGTGCGGCGGCGGTCCTGAATACACGAGCGAACGAAAGAGAGAGAG
>JAPYZB010002082.1:0-12775 GCA_030522745.1 Eupelmus kiefferi | reverse complement strand
CTATTTTGACTATCACAAAGCTTTCTCTATACGAGAAAGTAAAAATTGTTAAAGCAGACGTGAGGATTAAAAAAGTCACGTAAACTAACATTGGAATTGAAAAGTATTTGAAATTGGTAGCACGTATATAAAAGGTTGAAAAACAAAGGGAGAATAAAATTCTGCAAAAGTTAATATCGAGAAAATAAATTTCTTGAAAGCCAAATTTTCAATAGCTAGATTTAGGCTATGGTCGCACAGAGAAGTAATCAACAGTTGTTCTAGCAAATGCTGCAAAATATTATGTCATTAGCAGTACTTGATGTGTCTGCTTTTTAGTTTCACGTGATCGTAGAATTAAATTACACACAAAATCGACAAGACAACTTCTGTGCATAGATTTATTCCAATATTTTAATGACCATATGATTCACTTTGAATATTGACGCACAGCAGGATGCGGAAAAGCAAAGCTCGAAGGTGCTCTAAACGGCACTAGTAGTTTTAAGTCTGATTTATTTGCGCTCGAAGATTACTCGATATATGTGGGATGTTGAAAGCTTTCTACAGGCAGGTGGGCAAATAAGTAGAGTATTCTAATAGAGAAGACTGTAAGAGACTGTAATTCTTATATCTTAACGGCTTATTCACGTGCGGGATCTGCTTGTAAAAGTTTGAGTTGTCTCTTGGGATTAGTGTCTTATGGTTGGAAGCCGGAATGCCAGGGTTCCTAGTGTAAGAGACAATTTCCCTTGATACATGTTTCCTAGAGGGAGGAAACATCAAACATTTTATTGCTAACGATATCGATCAAGATTTGCGGACTGCAGCCTACAATAATTTGTCGAAGGCTTCTCTAATTCGAGGATAAGATTATTAAAAGTAAGGTTTAATAAGCATAGCCATATTGGCAAATATAAAGAAAGTTTAAGTTTTGCCCAATATGAAAACGTTATTCAAACAAATCTTAGATATTTTGACCAAACTGAAACAATATTTGCGAAACTGTGAATCAATATTGTGGTAATGTCAAAACAAAGCAACAAACATCCTTCTTTTAAAATTGCGCTTTCCTACATGTACATAAAATTTCATTTAGTATGTCTCTAATAATTATATTTTATGATTTTTAAAAAAAAAAGTAATTGATACATTCTATAGTGGAACTCTAGAGGAGCATTTTAAGCCCAACCTGATAAAAATTAATGAGCTGGTTGACTAGAAAACCCATGGTAAGTGGGTAAAATAGTCAAAATTCAAGGTTTCTAATGGTGAGCGGTGTTAGAGACTTAGAGAACAATATAGATCACTTAAATGTGCAAAAATGATCTGTAATATGCATATAGTAGTACAAAAAATTTATATTAATAAAAGTTATGATATGCTATTTTAAATAGTAATATTTGTTTTATTCATTTTCAGTGATTTCCATTCAGGCTGGTCCCCTTAACTGTTCACGAATTTCATAACAATATTTAAATACAACTTACACTGACTGTAAGAAAAAAAAATTATTCTTTTCTCAAGCAGTTACGACTCTCTCTTCGCTTACGAGGTAAACTCGCCCTCGTGCGAGAATTAGATTTTACGCACCTGTATTGAAATCTACTATTCTACGTGTATATACTATTTTTTTATTTATGTCTTTAATTAATCCATATATTAAAAGATTTCGACTAACGATACCAACGAATATTATTTGTCACTTGGCTCTATTATTTTACGACCTTGTGTCAAAAATTACTATTCCAATAACCCTTCAGGTTTCGTTCTCCAAGGATTGCTTCATGTCAATGGTTAGAGAAACGCTAAATAAAAATAAATATCTAAATAAACTAAGAATATTACGGTTATCCAATTCTTTGCGTAGCCTCTGCCTGAAATCCTCGGAGTCTTCCTTGGTCCCGGTCTCTATGCTATTGCTAATAGCACGCTGTGAGTACTCGGCATCGGCCAGCGACGCCAAGCTTTTTGTCGTGGCTGGCTTAAATGGCTTCAGGGCCTTGACGATGAAGTAGGTGGTGATACCGGCCTTTGCCAATGCCTCTTCCCTCTGTTCACCGTAAGCCGGTTCAACCAGAAACTCATCCTTCAGGAAGCTCTTCGTCACGTTTGAGATGTGCACTCGACTAAAATATCAAATAGAGATAACATAAGTGTTTGTAAAACTCGATTTAAT
The DNA here is from genome assembly GCA_030522745.1 of Eupelmus kiefferi. Lineage (NCBI taxonomy): Eukaryota > Metazoa > Arthropoda > Insecta > Hymenoptera > Eupelmidae > Eupelmus > Eupelmus kiefferi. The sequence goes on along the minus strand of JAPYZB010002082.1, from coordinate 10,617 downwards.
TATTATGAAGAGGTATCGACTCGACTCTGCATTATTACAAAAAGTAATGAGATACTGTAATTATAATTCTAAATGTTATTCAGAAAACCTGATTAAAAAAAATATATTATTTACAAATTTTTTTATACATAAGATTTATGTGATATTATAATAGATAAAAAAAGCTAAGGAAATAAGTTTATAGTAAATGACTGCAACTATTAATCGTTTATTTCTTAATAACACAATAACATTTTTAAAATAATTTCTGTTAATACTAATCATCAAATGTTTATTAAAATTAAAAAATAAGAATCATCACAAATATGAGTTTGACCTGGGTATAGAAAGATATTTTTATCGTCTAAAGCTTTTGAGAAGAACTCAAAAGAAAAGTTATACCAAGAGTTAAAGAAAAAATGAGCGGCCAAACTACAGTAATAAATAAGGAATACGAGCATCGAAATTACTTGGAGCGCTCAAGTTTTCCCGTCGCAAATTCGTCCGACCACCCTCGAGCGCGGCATAAATCAGATAATTTTGCCGACGAGGTGCAGTATAAGCCGCGGAAGATCCTTTTCCCTCTCCGAATTTACGACTACGCGAATCTCTCGTGAAAATATGGAGCATTTTGCTTTGACTTTATTCTTTAAAAATGTACAAAAGTTTGACAAAAATCTATATTTTTTTATTTGTTTTTAGATTCATCATTCAAATGCAATATTATCAAATCTTCGAATTGTATATAACTACTGATTTTAAAATAATTATGTAACTCAACAACTGCAATTGGACATTGATTTTTTTAATCTTAAAAAATATGGAATTGAATAAATTTATTTAACAATTATTTCATACTTTTTTCATATTCTCTTTATTTCTCAATAAAACATTGATACAAATAATCTTGTATCGTGATTAAATTTATTAGTATAAAATTCGTGAATTCCCCACCCACGTTTAATCAAGCGCTCGTTTAACAGTGTTCGATTCCACTTGACATGGAAGTGACGATATATATATAGAGACCTGGAAGTTTTGGCAACTTGCCGCGTTGCAACGCATGAGAAGTGAGGTCGACTTTTGATGTCGCTTAGCCAACGATACTGATGACGACTCCTCCTTTCATCTTTGAAAATTTGCTACTTTAAGTGTGAAATCCACTTAGCTTATCTAATTTGTTTGTAATGTTTTTACTATGTCATGTGTGCCTTTCATACTTTTTTTAGTAGTGGTTTAAATTTTAATTTAAGCTTTAAATTGATTTAAAGAAAATGATCCTATTATGTACATTTTAATAAATAATATTCTACATAATTGTATTTTAAATTATTCTTCTACTGTTACTAATTAAGATCCACCAGAATATCAAAAAATGGAATTGCTTATCCATAGATAAAAAAAAAATTTTTTAATAAAATAATGACATAATAAAAATTAATTTTCTCAAAACTTTTAGAGCTTTATAATAAATTATACATATAAAGAACTATATACTTATGAGAAAACAAAATTACATTTTCCGCAAAAAGTAAACACGCATATATACGCTATCTTATTTACATATTCGGATTTTTGTATTAAAAAACCAGTTTAGTTTAAATAAATAAATTTCTATTTAAAAATGTTTTATAAAAATAAGTAATAGAGTTAAACTTGTAATAAAAAGTTACATTTACACATTTTTCTGAATATTTATTTAGTTATTCAAGACCATAGTAAATTTTTGCGTACTACAATTTAAAACTATCGAATATTTTCTTATTACATTTTCGACATTATATAATTTATTCTATGCTTAATTTTAAATAATTAGAGCAGCTTTTTACTTAGCTAAATAAATGTTGATTTTCATTAAAAAATATATCATCCTAATAATATCTCTAATGATCGATAAAATTACTCTAGAACTCATTTACTACATCTCCAAATTACGTCAGACACCATTGTTCAAAAACAATAATCCCAGCAACTACATTTTTGTCCACGTCAAAGGCAAAAATCATTCGAACATACGACTGCAGAATCATCCAGGAATGATTAACGAAAGCTCGCAGAGAATAACAAAAGCAATTTCTTTTCGTCACTGGCCCCCTAGACACGGCGGCAGCGTATACAAGAACTTTCACGGCCCACTTGTACACGCGGCTGTATTTCTCTCTGCCTTATCTCGGTCCACTCTCCCGCGCGGCCACTTCTCCACCCTCTCCTTTGCTCCCCCGCCTCCTCGTCCGTTTTGCGCGCGTGCTCCGGCACGGCACGGTACGTATATTATATGAGGTATAGTGCGCATGTCTAGGCCCCCAGCTTGCTTCAGTTAGTCTCGTTTATATTATCGCGATTTTCTGGGGATTTACCGTGCTGGGAGTCACGAGACTTGTACTGCAGAAAATTTGTCGATAATGCTGCATGAGTTTCGTGTATTAAGTTAATAATTTTGTTTAATTATTAAATTTAGGTTTTAACGTGAAAGGGTTTTGTTTTCCCTACTATGCAAGATCTTAATATTAAAAAAAATTATTGTCACATCTGTGTATTTTTTATTTATTATTTATTATCTTTTTAGATAGTATTAGATTCATATGAACGTAATGCACATGGTCAATACGAATTATGCAAGTGAAAAGTATTGACAAAGCAGAAATGTTGCTTATAAAAGTAGCCTTTTTAAATTTATTCTGAATCTAACATCCTACTAGCATAAAAACTATTTAAGCTAAGCAGTAATCACCTTTTACTTGAGATTTGTGACTCTAACAAATTAATTAGTGTGTCATTGAATTTCACAGTAAAGAAATTTATAAATAAAAATATAAATTATTAAATTTTCATAGAAGCAAAAACAACAATAGTAATCCTCGCTCCATTATTAGATAAACAGAGCGATTTAATCGCAGTCGCCGTTTTTGATAATTATTAGTATGTTTCTACGCAAGTAATTGATAAAATTAATAATCTTTAAGTAAAAAAGGGAATGCTGTAAAAGCAGTCCTTTTCACACATTAAAATTTAATTATACACAATAGAATTCATTAAGTTCTTCAAACCGTTTTCTTCAGAGCAATGTTATAAAAGCGTGGTTGAGGAAAATCATCCTAAGAAAATCTTATAGAAATCCTAATTACGGTGAAGCTAGATTACCTTATTATTAATTTAGTTGTGAAAATTGGTTAGGTCCTGATAAAATTTTAATGATTAGGCCTAAGTAATTAAATTTTAACTCGCGAAGCTTCATGAGTTCTGGCTTACTAAGCATGTTGATTCAAATATTACAACATTATAGAATTTACACTAATATCGAACCTTATTTTACATATATCTTTGAAGCATAAACAAACAAATAATCCGAACTATAAACAAACCAGTAAACTATCATTAACTCACCCTGCCCTACCGCTGCTTTCCATCTTATTGGCCAGCTCGACGTCCTTGCTGTAGACGTCGAACTGCCACTGGCGCTGGCCCAGCACCCCAGCCAGCACCGCGCCCGTATGGATACCCACGCGCATGTCCACCGGGCTGTTAGTCGTCTGCTGAACGTACTTAATCGCTTCTACCATCGACAGGCCCATGTGGATGCAGAGAACCGCGTGGTCCGGCCGCTCCTGGGGCGCGCCGCTTATGCAGTAGTAACAGTCGCCCAGGATCTTGATGCGCAGCTGCTCGTACCTGGGCGTCAAATGAGACGGGGGAAGAAAAATGATTGGTTAGTTTGCTGCTGAGCGGTTTATGGTGCTGATTTATCACATAATTGCAAGAGTTATTTTTCTTAGATTAATTTAGTCTGTATAGTTTTGTGAAAAGGGAAAAATTGGGTTATTGCTTTGTCAGAGTCAGAGGAAAATTTGCAAGTGATTTGAGTGGATTGTTTTGAGCGTTATCAAGAATTTTGATTTGTGTTTGAATGAGTAAATTGAAAAAATGTTTGTAAAAGCACTTTTGAATAACAGAGTACTCTCCGACCTATCCAATTTAGAGTCTGACTATAAACAACTGTTTCTACTGAAGTATGTACTAATTGCAAGGAAACAAATGTATTCCATATAAAGTTGCTTTTAACTCTCCAAAAATCTCTTGTAACGTTCTTTCAATTAATAATTGCACATGAACAGACGCAGAGTCTTCGTATAAATTTCAAAGTACACCAGAATTTTCTGGCAATATTTGCACAACAAGATGCCGTTCCCATCATTCAGCAACAATAAACAATTAAAACCCTAAAAGAAACTCCCTCATTCCACTTATTTATCCTGAGGCTGTCAGAATACAAATTAGACATTAAATTACTCCCCACATGCAACAATTTAATTTTAACGCGCATTCCTTTTTCAAGAGCAGAGACACGCCGAGCTCCCCTTAATTTATTATTATTTATCAACATCGCTTTCTTAAACATTCATCTCACGCGTACGACACGACAGTCACGGCGAAGCTCAATTATTCTCCCTCCCGTCCACCGCCACGCGCCAGGCATATATATACGCATACATATGATATACGACCCAAAGCGCGCAGATTGCGTGGCCCGTAACGGGGAAAAAAACAGAGGAGACGAGACGGGCGAGACTATCCCGAAAAGTTCAAGCCCACACGGCCATTGGTCACACACTTGTCTCTTTTTCGCTCCCCCCAGAGAGCCTATTCCCCCCCCCCCCCTCCCCGGGCTTCCACTTTTCCGCGCGCGCTTTTCCCCTGTACAGGCGCGCATCCGCCTGAGTATCGATCGATCGAAGGGGTAACTTAATACGAGAGCGCAAGCTCCGAAACTTTTTCCCCTGCACGCGATGAAATCCGCTCGGAAGCGGAGAAAACCGAGCGGCTCTGCGGTCTCTCTCTCGCGCTTCTCCTCCAAAGTATTTCCGATCCTTTTCAAATCGTGGGTGAGGCGCGACGCTTTCTGTCTCTATATCTTTCTCTCGCTTTCGCTTTGTGTCGCTCTCTGCGAGCGGTTTGCTGAATAGGACAAATTTCTTTTGATGCGCCCCGTGCACGCATATTATCTGTGTTTACGTTTTCTTTTATGGCTTTGATTAAAGCTCTGTTTTGCGGTCGGGAGGAATGCGGCCTGTGGGGTCGCTGGTTTGCTTTACGTGGGTTATTTCGGTCCGCTTTGATTAATACGAGCTGAAAAATAAATGAGTATTTTATGGCTGGGTCATTAATTGTTTGACTGTATGGACTATTTTTTATGCTGAAAGGTATTTATCTTTTTAAAGAGGGGGAGGGAGAAAAAGGAAGAACAAATTGATTACTCTTTACATATAACCGTTTGATATTTAATTTACAACCAATTTAAATAAAATGTTTATTATTCTGATTCTTTATTACTATTCAGTAATTTAAAGAAGAATTTTTTAGTGAGATTGTAAAGAATGATTCTTTGCAATTATTTATTGGGACATACTATTGTAAATATAGGATTGGATTTTTATCAGAATAGAAGTTTTAAAGGAAACTAATGTAATATTTAAAATATTACATAAATAAATGTCATATTATGAAAAATGAATTTTTAAATTTCTGGCAAATAAATAATTAACCATTCTAACAATTTTATTTTTACTGTAATAAAAATATAAAAAAATTAGAAAGATTTCTAGAAATATTTAAAAAACTAATTTTTTAATTAATTATTTTTGTCGAGACTTACTGCGGTATGATATTTTAATGTTAGTAAGCAAAAGCTTAAAAATAGAAATTAATAGCCACTAATACACGTTTTTAGTATAATCATTATGAATGTACAATAACGTTATTAAAGATTATCGCAACTACAATCATAATAAAAACTGTGTTACATTTACCTAGTTCATTTTAAATCCAGTCTTGTATTCACCATTTACATCGCCTTTATAAAATATTTTTTATCAATCGTCCTTGTGACGCAAACCGATAAATCTTAAATTCTACAAAAAACCATTCATTGCTCCGTTCACTTCATCCTCTTCACTATCAAAGCCCTTCCAATCCTTCCCCTCACCAATTACAGCCATCCATCTCCTCCTGCAATCCTCTCACCTCCGCAGCTGCAATCAGCAACGCAGCATCCGACAAAATTACACTCTTATTCATCTAAAAATACTAGCCGTCGACGCGTCCCTCCCTCTCGCAAACACGAGAGTAGTAACCATTCAAGCAACCCATTGAGAAAGCCATCTATTTTTTTGCAACCATCACGCCCCTCCATCATTCGTCCTTACATTCGCGCCCCGCGTATACATTATACGTTAGCGCTCGGGCGGTTCATCGATCGTAGCGGCGCGCATTTTCATGCGTCACGAGCGAGTATAGAGCGCCGCAGTTGTCTCTGATGTGCGCGCCGGCTGCCTTCTCTCTCACTCTCTCTCTCCGCACGCGAGAGCTGGGGGAGAGTCTAAACTACGCCCGCGGATGTTTGCGCCGGATCGCAAATACGCGCGCAGCCGGCGTCGGTTATGTATTTAACTTCGCGTGGACGAGAGAGCCGGGAGAGCTCGTCGGAAGAGATGCTTGGCTAACTTTCCTCGTGGAAAAGTTTGGCTCTGCGATGGGGCTGTTACGGAGTGGCGAGCGGAAAGATTGATGAGGGGGAGGAGGCTTTTTGGAGTTTAAGATTTGGGCGAGCGAGGGTGGGGCTAGGTAGGGTTTTTGGTTGCTGGCTAGGAGAGGTGGCGCGCGTGTATTGATTGTATAATTACTATATATATAATTTTTTTTTGTTTTTTTTTTGTTATTTAAGCAAGTTGAACCTCTATGAGATTTTGCTATAAGAGAATTTGTTGAAATACTTTTGTTCCTTATTGTTAATACTGAAGATTTTTTTTTATTTTGGGAAACTTTCAGGATTCTTTTTTTTTATATATATATAATCAATGTTTACAATTTTTCAAACGAAGACTTGAATAATTCTAATGAAAAATGAGTTTTTATATTGTTTGCAATTTCGGACAGTTTTTGGAACATAAAAGATTACACAAAAGTTAAAGAAAATATTGTTTAACAATAAAACATTAGAATTCCTTGTATATTTTAGAAATTCATCAGCACTCGCTTTATAATAAGAACTTAATTACTTCAAAGCAAACAAAAAAGAAAAAATAATCAATGAAAAAAGGAAAAAATACTGCACAATTTTCCATCATGCATTCTAGCACCAAGCATCCCGTCACTCAGCTTGCAGCTCGGTACGGAATCGCCGACGAAGCGCGTCGATCCTCTTTATCTTCTTTGTCTGCAGCCACGAGTGCGCACCCGGGAATTAGGCGACATTTGCGAACGCTCTTGAAACAACGGTGTCGACGACCAAGCCAGGCTCGAGAGATTTTCGTCTTTAAGGACTTAAAGTGATGTATCTAAATGCGGGAGAGCCGATCACGCGGCGTGTATAGCGAAAAACTTGTTTTGGTATTTTTATTTTTTGGGTAACGCAGATTAATCGCATTTTAATACTTGGACTTACAGGATAATGAAGCGTGTTACTTTATTTTAGGATTTACATTAACGTGATTCCTTAATTTATTCATTGATTATGAATTAGAATTTAAAATGTGGAATAATTGAATAATAAGTGGAAAGTATAATTATTTTGAAATTATAAGAAAATTTATGAAAGACATATCTTTTAAAGTATTGAAAATAATCAATAGATTATAATTGCGTGGACTAAAATATGAAAGTTATTTTTTGTTGTCAGATAAACATGATTTTCCTTGACCTTATTTGCCCCTCGCTAGAAGGTATGGAAAGATCAAGTTGAGTGGAATGAGTGGAATTCATCATAACATGAGACACACTCTTTTTAACCGTAAGTTTAAAAATAGATTTCTTTTATCATAGAAAGGGTCGAGTTTCGCTTCTTTTCACTTTACCGTTACAAACTTAAATACGCCTTCCCATTAAAATTTATATCTTAAATCAATAATTTGCGTAAAAACGTTAATTTCTTTATTTTTATAAATTATTGAATAATGTTTGTATAAGTAATGTTGGGAATTTGTACACTGAGCATCAAACATATGCTGGTACAACGTTGAAAATTATACATATACTCATAATTAAACACTAAACATTTTTGTTTTATATAAAAAAAGTTACCAGTTCATTGGCTCTTCCATTTCTCACATTTAATTTAAAATACAGAAATAAATCTTTTTAATAAAATCAAATATTTATTTTAATTAAATTTAAAAATTTCAAGTTTGCTCTTTTACATAAAGGTCATTTAAGAACTATATTATTGGTATTTTTTTATATGTGCAATCTCAAAAATATACATAACAAAAGACTACTGATGTTAGGTGGGTTGGTTGGTTAATGCATTTAAAATGGAAATGTTGTATATAATATCACAAAACTTAAAAAAAAAATTTATATACATTTCTTAAAATATCATGATTCGAAAATTTGATACAGAAGAAAAGAAATGCATTTCATTAAACAATTTTTTGCCTAGTAGAGCGAAATTACTAATTTCTTTGTGGGGGCAGATTCGAAAATTTCGAGAGTTTACCTCTCAAGGTGCGCAATATACTATTCCAATTAAAATATTGACTAGAAAAGGTCACGTAACTTATTTGTATTGAGAGTCAAAATTATCAATTTTCAAATTCCAACTCAAGAACAAAGTGACCTTTCACACTAAAGTGAAAAAGCTGTTATTTTATTAACAAGGAGAGTACATCATTTCCAGGTCACAGATTTCGGTAAAATTTTGCGAAATGATTCTGGCTTAAAATATGAGACAGGTGGCTCGGCGTTCTTTGAATGGGCCCTGAGATCCAAAGTATAATATAACAGGCCCAAAAATATGACTTGATTAAAACCCTTATATCTTGATCAAGATATGTAAAAAGAGTATTCAGCCAATTTAAAGTACTAGTAAAATCCAGCGCGCTATGCGTGCCCTATATCTATCTTAAACTAAATTTGATTCTAACGCTCATTCTAAACGACAAGAGTTGAGACTGTAGACACTTTAACTTCCTGTGGTACCTTTTTTAGGAGAGCATATTGTTACAATATTGACACCATATTCACACAATATTTTTACAATATTGCTGTAGTATTATTATAGTAATAATGACACAATATTGGTACAGTATTGACACAATATTGTTACAATATTAATATAATATTGTTATAATATTGCTACAAGATTCTTACAATACTGCTAACTCATTGCTAGAATAATGACACAGTATTAACGCAATATAAATACAATATCATTACAATATCGTGATAATATTGTCACAATATTGCTACAATACTGACATAATACTGACAAAATATTAACCCAATATTCTTACAATATTAGTACAATGTTGTTATAAATAGAGTTAAATCCAGCGCGCTACGCGTTCCTTCTATCTAACTGAACCTAATCTTCAACTTTCTGCGATGCCTTTTTTAAGAGAGGAATATAAAGGAAAATGCTTTTATTTAAGTCCTTATACAAATCGCGAGCTTTATTATATCAAAAATTACAGACGATCACAAATTAAACTAAATTCGATAAAAATAAAGTTTGATTTTTATGGAAAAATCTTGTTTGATTTTTGATCGTTTGTAACTTTATATGTAATAAAGTAATAAACCATTTGACCCGTATAAGAGTTTAAATGAAAGCTTGTTTCTTGCATTTTAAAAAACTCTCTTCTACAAATCTTGATCATGATAAGAGCCCATACCGAACAAAGTCGAGACGCGAGTCTTATATTTTTAGCTAAAGATTATTTTTTAAAGTTGCACTGAAATTTATGATCCAAAGTGGGGTAGTATCTTCTTATTTGAAGACATTTGTTTAAAAAATAATATAGAATCTAAAAAGAAAGCTTTTATTTAAGACTACATGGAAAATTAAAATTGATTTTAATGGATAAATTTCGCTCAGTTTTGCATTGTTTGTAACTCTTTATTCAATAGACAGTTTAACTATATAAGAATTTTAGTCTGAAATTATTTTTTGCACTTTAACTTTGCTTTCTAAATAACTCTTGACTATATATCTTGACCAAGTTATAAGACTTCAGATCGAACCATGATTTTGATTCTCTCTTTCCATTATCGACTTCTTAATTGAAGCGATCTTCATCTCAAATGCAATCAAAGCAAAAAGAAATTACGCACCTCTCGCTCAGCTGGTCGAACCTAGCGAACAGCTCGTTCAAAATCTTGACGAGCTCGCTCGCCGAGTAAGTCGAGGAGATCGCAGTGAACCCGACGATGTCGGCATAGAGTATCGAGACGTTCTCGTGGCGCGACATGTAGATCTTTTTGAACTGGGTGTCTAGCGATGCTCCAAGATCCTGACGCATCTTAACTGCGACGTGCTCGGGCAAAACGCTGAGCAGTAGTCGTTCCTGCTCGGCGCTCTGCTCCTCGATTATCAGCTGGACCTCGAGGCTCTGCTTGGTCTCGAGGAAGGCGCGTCGCTGCTGGAACTCGGCGAGGGAGTAGCTCGCGGCGCCTAGTGCAGCCGCACATAACGACAGCGTTACCGTTAAGATCTGCGAAGAAAAAGAGATAGTCGTGAGATGCATGGTTGTGAGAGTTTAAAAGATAGGTGATGGTTTGGCAGGATTTTTAAATTTGCTTGTGAAGGACTTTGCAATTTAAAAGAATGGTATTGTCAAAACATAATATTTTGTAAATTTTTTAAGG
>JAPYZB010002081.1:0-12700 GCA_030522745.1 Eupelmus kiefferi | reverse complement strand
TTTTACCTTCGTTTTGCTCGTGGATTCGAGGATTGCGAATTCGCATTCGAATGAACTCTTTTACGGTGCTCTTTGACAGGTCATTCGAGTATAGCGAAGAAGTGCAACTGTTCGGTAGAAAAAACTTTTTTTTTATAGAACAGTAAATTATTAATATAATGATTATTTTTTAATTTTTGTCATTTTCTGATAGTTACATTTTTAATACCCTATTAATTATTTTAGCTCGTTAAATAAACAAAATTATTTAGATGAAAGGGCGAAGTTATTGAAGCGAAATTGTCAATCGGCAATTGTAACAGTTTAAGAATGAGTGAAGGAGGAGCAAAAGTTACTAGCTTTATACGTAAGAGGGAGTTTGTCGTTAGCCCTCTTAACTAGAGGGTATATAAGTAAACTTAAGCAAGGGAAAAGGTTTAGTCAACTTTAGAGTGACGTGCAGTTATAAGAATCGAACTACAGTTAATGGTGCAGACAGTGAAATTTTATTGTTGAATCACATATTGAAATTTTGTGAAGTTCGTTATCTTGATACTTTACGATATTAAAAATAGTGAAGTTAAAAGTTTATAGTTACGAATCAAAGTAAAAATAAATTTATTAATAGATTCAAGTGCGGCGAAAGAGTGAAACTAAAAAATGTAAGTTCTAAAAGTAAAATTAGTTTTAATCCCGACTCACCTGGAGACTGGTTTATTGACTGTTAAAGCGGGATAAAAGTAACATTCTGCAATGTTTTATTTCTGTAAATTTACTTTATTCTTACAAACTACAGAAAATTAATAATTTTAATTAAATTTCAATAAGCCGCTTCACAGTTGAGTCAGGAATAAAACACGATATGCAGCATAAGAAATAAAATCGATTATTTCTTTGTTGCTTAATGTACTATTTTACGACATTATATTATACAGTTTATTAATTAAAATTTTTATTTATGTTATTAATTAAAATTAATTAAAATTTAATAAAATAATTTACAGATTGGCGGTAAGAGCTGGCAGTGCAATATGTTGGTTCATATAGTAAATATGATGGCTTACCACCCAATATATCAAGAACATTTCTTACGTACCCACTCAGTTATATTACAAGGTGATGGTCCACTTTCATATAAATATCGGAATATTATTGCTATAATGGTAAGTATCAAATTGCAATATTTAATTCTATTTATTTATTCGACGAGCTGAAAACTATTTTACAAAGAGTATAAATTTATAAATAGTATTCATAATTATCATTCATTTTTCTCTATTAATTTAATATAAACAAAAACTTTCATGTATTATTCTTACATATTTTTAATAATTAATACAATCATTCAGGCTGCTGGAAGACATCAATGTTTCTGCTTGATGAATTTTCATAAAAATGAATTTCTTCGTGTTGGTGGTGATCCAAATTGGCTTAAAAATTCGAAAGCAATCCCCCGAAAGTTGCAAAAACTTAATCAGATCAATAAGATTTTGGCGCACAGACCTTGGCTTCTTAACCGAGCACTTATAGAGGTAAGACAAAAATTATATTATTTACAAACTTTTATTTTATCTATTATTTAAAGAGCGTTAAAAAATAAAAATCAATTTACGAATTCTTATACATATATTGATAAATTATTTTTTTTTCAGGATCTCACAAAAGGAAATGACAGTTGGTCATTATCAGAATTAATGCACGCTATAGTCTTGTTAGTGCATTTTCACGGATTATCGACCTTCATATTTTCTTGCGGCATAAACCAAAAGTTGAATTACATCATGAAAAGCGGATGTAACTGCGTCCTTCGAAATATTGAAATTTCAGAAAATAACGAGCAACTTTTAAGTATTCATAGGCCAGTTTCTTGCAGCCCTAACAAAGGTAATAATACAAATAATACATAAAATGGTCCTCCGGTAATGTGTAGTTAAAAGTTGAAAATTTTTCTTTACAATTTCTTTAAGCTTTCATAACAAAGTTACAGTTGTAGATCAAAGTAATATGAAAATTTAAAAGTATTTCTCCAATCCAAGATTTTATAAACTCGCAAAAGTTGTCAAAACACCGTTGAAAAAAAAACTTTTAAGAAAACTACTTAAAAATATTTCATGCAAAGTGTACAAAAATTCTATTTCTTCTAAACTAACATGTATTGCTGAAAAAAGGGACACCTTAAAAATAATAATTGGAAAAATATTTTATTTATCAACTATGTCTAGAGAAAAACAAATTTAAATACCCGCGAAAATCTGACAGTAAATAATGACAAATACAATATATATTTTCAGAAGACATTCAAGTACCAGCTTCGCCGCCCAGTGTCGTTGGAGAACAAGAAGTCAAAGTGGAAACGCTGGTAGAGAGAATGAGGTGTCTTATCAAAGCGAAATCGAAATCGCCGGAAATTCCTCCGGAAGAGTTGTCAAAAAGATTCCAGACCGTTGAGCAGCAATCAGCGGAATTAACGGTCGCCCCGCAAAGAATTAAGCCGGCACTCGACAAGGACATTGAGCTTTTCATCGACGATCTGGACTTTATTTACCAGGATTTTCAGAAGGTAATTAAGCAATAAAAATTATACTAGTTGCATTAATTGATTCTTTACTGGAGGAATAAAAATCCCACCATTAAAAAAATGTTTTTTTTAAGTTAATTAATTTAGTTTTTTTAACAATTAAATGTAATTTAATATTTGATTTTATGGGACCTCCCTTTTGATAAATTTATGGCCTAAAATCTTCCTATTATAAAATGCATCACATCCTGAATTTACATTTTGATTTTCCTCTATTTCCTATGATACATCTAATGATTATAAAATCACTAAATGCGCCGCATGAATTTCAACGCAGATTCTTCCTCAATTCAATTAACATAAAGAAGAAACAACTCTTTTTAATTGCACCTCGAACGCATCTAAATCTGCGACACAAAAAATTACCATAATAACAAATTGTTATTTCCTCAATCCGCAGCGCGGCCACCTAAGCTTAGCACCAACTTTCCGCGTCCAGGACTATTCCTGGGAGGACCAGGGCTGTTCCCTAGTCAACTCACTCTACAACGAAGTTGGCAATCTACTTGACGACAAATTCAAGACTGCCTACAATCTCACTTACCACACGATGGGCGAGCACAACGCAGTGGACACTTCGAGCTTCAGGCAGGCGATCTGGTACTATATACACTGTTTGTACGGCATCAGGCACGACGACTACGACTATAACGAAGTCAATCAGCTGCTCGAGCGCAGTCTCAAGACCTTCATTAAAAACGCCGCGTGCTATCCGGAGCGCGTCACCAGGAAGGATTACGATCGCGTCATGACCGAGTTGCAGCAGAGCGAGAAGGTTTGTAGCGAGTTTAAGTATGGAAAACTAGATACATTTATTATTGTTATTTTAGTATTTTTGTTTAGATTAAAGTTTTTGACATTTGTCAGCGTACATGTTTTGTTTATTAATATTACAGTTTTGATAAAATTATACATTTTTAAAAAATGTTTGGTATTTTAAACGTTTATAATATATTGCATCGTAATATTTTTAATTACAACATTTTTTATATTTTAATTGCAGGTTCACTTGAATTTGATGCTGCTTGAAGCTCGCATGCAGGCTGAACTTCTCTATGCTTTACGTAGTATAGCACGCTTCATGACGTAATTACAAGGACATTCGTTAAAATTTTTAGGTCAATGATAAAATAATTTGTAAATACATCAATATGCATGTCAAGTATATATTACAACAAGTTATAAAATTTATAAAAGATAGAAATATTATATTTAAAATTTATGACGGCCTTGGAAGTAACCGGAAAAATATAAAATAAGTGTAGATCAAAATAGAATGCATTATGCCTAAGTATGATTCAACTATATGTACAGATATTTTATAAATGCAATATTTTAGTAAAACCGTTTAAGTTTATGTAATTTTACAAGAAAGAGTGAATAGGTTAATTCTTTTATTATAACAATTTATTTCTTAGAATTTGACAATTTTAATATTCACGCATATTTTTACACACCTTGATCGAAGAAAGAATGTGGCTCTCTATATTTTCGCAAATATTGTACAGTGTCAAATCAAATGTAATTTACTTATAGTTATTTAGCTGAGTAAACTGTTCAAAATCTATGTATTTAAATAAGTTTTAGATTATTATTCAGTATGATATTAAAGATATAAGAAATGCTTATAATGATTATATAATATTAATAAATCTATATTAGTGTACGCAATAATTGTAACTTAAAATTTAATAACATGTTATGATGTGAAAATCCACATAAAAGCCTAAAAATCAAGATTCATGAACTAAGGCAATTTGAAACTTTTCTTATTTTTAATTTTGTCTCAATATCTTCCTGGTACAGGGTAGACTTAATGAAAACTTCATTTAATCAAAAAAATATTTCTTTAAAACAAATAATTAACATGAGGGAACGGAATTCTTGCAAATGACAGTAATAAAGGAAATTTTATAATATCTTCAACTAAATAATAAATTTTGATTTTAAATTTTACTAAACATTTTTATTTTTATTCACACTTACTCATGTAAACATTTTTTCATTTAATTATCAATAATTATATACATTATACAAACTATTACCTTTATTTTCGCATTCAACCTTTCATGCACATGTAAAACCATCCACACAACTCATTAAACCGCATAACTTTATATTTATTCTCACAACCCAACAAGCAATAATAAACTTTCCCAACCCGAAAAGTGGCTGCCACGCTACTTTTTAAACAATCCCCCAACTCAGGCGTCTCGTTCGCGCAAGATAAAAACTTCTCCTCGCCCGGCTCCCTCGCAAGCTCCGTACACAATCTACAACCCGTCTGCTTGAAGTATAACCGCCTTTGTTTCTCCCAAACTTCTCCCTCCCCTCTGCGGCTCCATCCCGCGCACATCTCTCGCTTTTTCGTCCTCCCCGCCAACGACGACTTCGGATAAGAGGTTTTGCTTTTGAAGCCGAGCAGAGAGACTTAACGGTGAGCTTACGCTTCGCTTCATTAAATAGTAACTCGGCGAAACGTCATTTCGGCTCTGCGGCGCGCGCGCACCGCCAGCTTAAACCGCCCCCGCGGCTCCGCGGGCCCGGCTCTGTAAAATTCACCTGTACACCCACGCGCGCCATAAAAGTTAAATGCGCGGGCGCAGCCGCGAGAGATAATGCTATTACGGCTCTCTGCTGAAATATTTTTTTCTAAGACCATACGATGTCCGTGTAATTCACTCCGGCTAATTCCTCGAGCTTTGTTTTTTTTAAAGGCAGCAGGTGACGCTGAACGCTTCGGACGCGCGTTTCGCGTATATACGTGTAATTTAGGGAAAAATTATTATTATCACTGGGATGTGTACGCAGAAGGAAGTTATACCGCTCACGGAGAGTTAAGCGCGCGGCTGTGTGTTCGAGCGAAAAAGTATAGTCCCGAGTATAAGCGGAAAATGCGGGGGAGGGCTCAGGTGCGTCGGCGCTGTGGTCGATAGACGTTTTATTTCCTCCTGCGAGCTCGGCTTTTTCCGAGCGCAGGTATACGTTTAGAGCGAGCGTAGCTGCAGCCACTGACAAATAACGCCGTTATTGAATTCTGCAAGAATGTAATATATCGCACGCGCTTGGCTGGGTATTGTTATGCTTATGGACGCTGACGGTTCTTTCTGTTTTCGTGGTTGTGGTTTTGCTGGTCTCTCGTCATTAGGATCGTTTTTCGAGGAATTTATTTTATGTAGAGAATTATGAGGTTTATATAGTTGTTTATGGATGAGGGATGGAGGGTGCGGAGGAACGTTTGCTGCGTGATGTATCTTGGGTAAATCTAATATTTTGTAGACGTAACGGGAATGTAAATTTTAAAAGAGATGCATGCTTTGTGCATCGCTTCGTCTTTATCAAGCGTATTTTTCGTTTAAAATTTTTTAAATATTTAGGAGCGACGGAGGAATTTTCAATTACTTAAAACTCTTCTTATGCAGCGGCAAGTGTAAAATATTTCGAAATTTCATCCTCTCCGGAGAGATGAAAGAAAGTGATACGATTTCTCGCGGAAAGATGTTTCGCATAACTGATGGAGTTCATTCTCGATTCTTTTTATATCGTTTTAGAGAGAATCTTCCTTCTGTAAATTCAAGAGTACGTTAAAATAATTAAAAAACAAGACTTTTTAAAAAAAGTAAAGTATAATTTATTAATTATTTTTCTCAAACATACAGTAAAAATTGCATATACAAATTTTCATATTTTTTTTTACCGTCTCGCCGAGGTTAAACACAGTATGAATCATCCAAACAAATAAAATTCCCAAGACAAAAAAACAAGCATCCCGGCCTCGCTAGTTTGTTTAATCAAAAGGAATCGAATTAATTAGCGGGCTTGTTAAAAAAGCGAATAAGCTATGTAAAACTAGCGCGTGTCGCGCGAAAAACGCGGCGCGCAACTTCGTCCCGAGCCGCGAAACACCGACTCAATTATCAACTCTACAATGCGCGCTCTGAAGCCATTTGTATTTTCAATATCAAAACCGCCGGCTTATCGTTCCTGGCGCTGGCAATTTTATTTGCCAAACAAATTGGATTAAAAGGCTCGGCGCGCGACTAGTCACGTGTTTTTGCGTCGATCGAAAACTTTTGACGCGGCACGGGAAAAAGAGAGAGGGATAAAGCGCGAGGCGCGCCATGGGAAATTAAAACATTACCTTCCGACCTGCGCATCGATCCAGGGGCTTTTTTTATGTGAAGGGTTAGAGAGGAATGCGGAAAGTCTGCTGGTTGTCAGTTGCGAATACATAATTGGAAAGGTACTTGTTAATTATGTTGTTTTGATTAAATTTTGAGTAAGACAAGATAATGTCATATATCCTGGAAAGATCACGACCTTTGCACGTAGCGTTTATTTGATTTTTATCTGGAATAAGTAGCAAGTGCTTTATTTTTGAATTCGGCTATTTTGTTATCAATATTTTGATTAAATAACAATTTTTGATCGTTTCAAGGAGATTATAGTAAAGATGTTATTTTCTTCGAATGAAAGATTCAACTTTCATATAGAATAATAACCATCTAATTAACTAAATAAACCATTCTATTTATTTATAGGTAAACATGTAAGTATATTCTATACAACAAAAATAACATAAATAAATGAACTTGAGTGAACTCGTGCAATATTTAAACTCACAATTTATAAATTGAATAAAATAAGAATATTTATTAAACATTATTATCTATAATTTCTATTTAAAGTGTTAATTTGATAATATTTAGCTTTAAATTAAGTTTGAGGAAGCCAAGTGCCAATCGATTAGCAGCGCTTCTTTTTTCCTTATCTAATGAATATATCAATATTAATCATTCATCGTATTAAACAAATTTTATTTTTGACTCACGTAACGTGTAAACGTAAAATTAACAGATCATATCTTAAACTTAAAAAGCACAGTGACGTGCAAGAAATACCGAGTTGAATTAGCTTTCCTGAAATGAAAAGAAGACATCTCTATCGGCTTACTTTTTCAGTGCGCAAACAAGTTTCTCGGAACAATGAATTCATTACAGAGACATTATAAAAAACATCGAGTATTGTGAACTTGAGTTATTCACGGAGCGACAGTCCGACAGTCAACTTAAAAAATGATCTTCACATCCGTGCTTTTTGTATTAACTGTGCTGCTGGGTATTTACGTGTATTTGACAAAGAATTATAAATACTGGAAGATTCAAAATGTGCCTTCTGCTCCAGATACAATTGCAGGCTTTGGACATATTCTCCCATTGCTCACTCTTCGAGATAACTTTGGTACATTTATGGATAAATTATATCACAAGATGGGTAAACACAGTATGTACGGATGTTATTTAATGCAAACTCCTGCACTATTAGTTCGAGATCCAGAGTTGATAAAGTGTGTGCTTCAAAAGAATTTTTCGAACTTTCGACACAATCTTCTGTCAGTCCATGAAGATTTAGATCCAATCATGTCAAAAAATCCTTTTTTCGCCAAAGATGAAGTATGGACGATGTCACGAGTTCAACTAGCAAGCAGCTTTTCCGGCAAGAAAATGCATTATCTATTCGCAAACGTCGTTCAAGTGTGTGAAAAGTTTATAAATTACATCGATCGTACAATTGAAAATCAAAGTGACAATGAACTGGAATTGAAAAATTTGTTTGAAAGAGTTGTTGGTGAAATTGTGGCAAGCTATGGATTTGGTATTGAAGGGCAAAGTTTTCATGATAAACCGGATTATCATTCTTTTACCAGTGTTACAAGAAGATTTTTCGATGCCAACACGTTAAATGCATTACGACAAACACTAACATTTTTCCTTCCAACTTTGGCTCATCGTATTGGGGTCAGATTTTTACCGAAAGAGACCGATTCCTTCATAAGGAATCATCTTAGCAGTTTCATGAAATCTGTTCGACAAAGTGATTCAGTTGCAAAAGATTGCTTTCAATTCCCAGCTGAAGAATCAAATGAAGTTGACCCAAATATAGCGATAGCTCTCGCCTCCTCCATATTTTTCGACGGCTACGAGGCAACGAACACTGTCCTTAATTTCATGATGTATCGCCTAGCCGAAAACCCCTTAATTCAAGATAAAGCACGTGACGAATTGAATCGCATTCTAGAGGAGTATAATAACCAATTGACATATGAAGCAACAAAGAAGATGCACTATCTAGACCAAATCATTGAAGAGACTCTGCGTCTGCATCCGGTATTTGGTGACCTATCCCGAGTCTGTACCGAGAAGATCACATTAAAAGGATATGACGGACTGACATGTAGACTTAAGCCAGGTGATGTGCTTTTAATTTCCCCGGGATGCACTCATATGGACGAAGAATTCTGGCCGAACCCATCAGTTTTTGATCCCGAAAGATTCAATGCAGCGAATAAAGCAGCGAGAAACAGATACACTTATTTGGGTTTTGGTGAAGGTAAGAGAATTTGTCCTGGAAGGAGGATGGGAATGATGATGGTCAAGGCCATTGCGGCTGTGGTACTGCGGACATATGAATTGGAGATGTCATCGAGGTCGAAAGGTCCGTTGAGGATAAATACGAACGCAATTGCATCAGTGATAGAAGGAGGATTGTGGGTGAAGTTTAGACGTTTTCACGTGGAAAACTAAGACTTATTTTTACAAGGATTGTAAAGAGTATTGATAATTATTCGAGCTTCAATGTTAGATATGTAAATATTAATTTATTCGTATTGATAAGAAATTGTAAAATATTGCGCAATTATGTGATTTGTAAATAGCGATGATATGAGTCATACATTTTTTAAATTCTTTTAAGTCTATGTAACCATTATTATTTAAATTTTTGTTATGAATGGTCCTATATTTGCACTTATTTCTACATTGTAAATAAACCGCCTACGCTCTGTAAATAAGGAAACAGTTCCATCAATAAAAAGGCAAAAACCTAAAATCCAGAAAAACCCAAAAAATGTTATTCCATACAATTTCACGCACATACGGTAAGCCAACCTGTCGCCTCGTCCCGTCGACCTGTCATCTCTCTCCCGGCTTCTCTCTGGAGAGTTCGCTTCATCCCGCGCCCAGAGCAGAAGACAAACGAGCTGGCTCTCTCTCTCTCTTTCTCTCTCGACCAAGCGAAAAAAAATAATCGCCCCCGAAAAAAACTCTTTGCCATATGAGAAAGCGAAAGGGGGAGTCTAGCAGAAGGAAAAGTGTCATGTCGCCGGCGCGTGGAGGGGGAGCAGACGAAGAAAGTTATCGACGCTATTACCGGTTTGGAGAGAAGGACGCGGAATTATCCAAGTGGAATGGTTAACGATCCGTGATGCAGAGCCGTGGACTTATCGCGAGGAGAGGAGGCGGCGGTTTGAACGCCATGTACAGGCGCGTTATACGGATCTTTTCCCGATTGCGCGCTGAGATCCTGTTGACGTATGGTCTCGTTGTAATGTTGATTTTTTTAGTATGAGTAAGGAAGTGCGATTCGATCTGGAGGAGAGGGGAGTCGGGGAGACTAATGCAGCGTGCATTGCGTTTGATTTTGGAAGACTAGGAGGTTGTGTTTTTTTGAGTTTAATTATAGTGTGTGATGATATATTTGCTAGGTGAATTTTCGTACGTGATCTAATGATTTATTTTTAGCAAAATAATATTGATTAATAAAAGTAAATACTGAATAAATCAATTTATTTATCCTTTATGTAAAAAAATTACATTTATCAAATGCGTATATAAGTACGGTCGAACTCGCTTTTTACAATTACAAGATAAATAAATATATTCTTAAATATTTGATTATTAAATAAAAGATGTGACAAACAACAGTATATTCGTTCGAGCGAACCTTTTTATATCCTCTTAAAGTCACTGAACTAACTTTTCCCACGTAAAACAAACTTTTTAAAAGAGTCCATTATATTTTTTATCTGATAAGAAGAACTACACTTCTTGAACTAACGAACACGGGCACTCAAAGCTCCGAATAAAAGCTATTAATCGACAAGCCCGCTTATATAATACACGCACCTCCGCTCGCATAATGCATCCCTCCGCCATCTCCCGAAATCTCAACTTTTCGCCCGCGGACGCATAATCGAATGACCGAAGAAATAATTCAATCGGACGCTCGGTCGGCTCTGCGTCTGGGCTGTCAGTTAACTTTCGGCGTCGCGGCCCCGGCTACAAGGGCGCAAATTAAATGATTCGATTAAGAGCCGCGGAAATTAAGATCCCCGAGCGTACCAGCTCTCGCGCCGCGTATAATGCCAAAATAAGGTGAGACTCGCGCCGGACTGAATTTTAATCGCCGGCTTCCGCGAAAATTTCCTTTTTCTATCCCCGAGGGGCTGGGAGAGCGGGAGAGAGGCTGGCTTCCGAGTTC
The DNA here is from genome assembly GCA_030522745.1 of Eupelmus kiefferi. NCBI lineage: Eukaryota > Metazoa > Arthropoda > Insecta > Hymenoptera > Eupelmidae > Eupelmus > Eupelmus kiefferi. Next base: position 1,824 of record JAPYZB010002081.1, on the reverse strand, counting down.
CGCGAGCGCGCGGTACGTATATAAGGGTGGAGTCGCGCGATTTGCAGTCGCCGGAAGTTTTACGGAGGAGAGAGAGGAGCAAGTTCGCCGTCTTCCCCTGCTTTATGTAGAACGCCGGAGCGGCCTCTTTTGATACGCTGCTATCTCTGCTGCGCTGCAGTCGCTTTAATCTTAACTTTATTCGATACGATTTTCCTTTGGTTTTATTTATTTTTTTTTGTTCTAATTTTTGTTGTGTCGGAGTATAATGGAACTTTGTTTTAACAAAGTGAGGGATTGATTTGAAGAGAACTAGTCTTTATGTACATCTTTCTCGTCGATATTTTTTTTTTATTCTATTAATTTTTAAAGAAATATGAAATCCTTATGACTACTGAATATGAGGCTTTCTTAAGGGAGAATCAAAAATATATGAAATAATGTGATTTGTATTATGAACGACATAGAGTAAGATGAAGAATGCATTATTAACTATATTAAAAAAAATCAGTATTGTATTACTTTAATATTATTCAACGGGGGAGGGCTCATTTGAAAGCACTTTTCATAAGATTTAAAATGCTTTTTTGCGCGTTAAAAAATGTTTTTGATTAGGTCGGCGATATTAGGTCTGGGTACCTTATTAAAAAATGAGCTTATTTAGTGGAAAACACCTACTATCATTATAAATGCATATATATCAGTTTAGAAAAAAACAAAAAAATTATTATTAAAATATGAGCTTATGGGGCGGTAGACGCATATTTTTATTATTTTTTTTATTCTACTAGTTTTTAAGTGATATATTAAAAAGTAACAAAACTGAATTATTATGTAGAAGATTTCTGTAGTAACATGACGTAAATCCACTGAAAAAGTTGGGCGAAGATTTTTTGTGTATTTTCATCGAATTTTTTGTAGAAGTTTGATTTTTCTGGTACATTGAAAATATAGTTTTCAAAATATTTTCTACAATAGACAATTACAGTGAATAATTATCTTATCTAGTAAACGATAATTTATGTTTTTTTATAAGTTTGTATAAATCTGTATAATTAAAAATTAATTGTTTTAAATTAAAAAAAAAAAAAAAATTAAATTCATTGCGTAGTTTTATAAAAAAGAATCGTATAGTACTTCATATTGATGTGCGAACGATATTTTGAAATATACTTGTTTTTTTTTTTATTAAGCTTACTCAAGCCCAGAATTAGGGCTTAACAGCAATACAAAATAATACAAGGTTTATAATTTACAACATAATTGACCTATAAGGATATAGTTCGGATTATATAATTGACATTAGGCTCGAGAACATCTTTTACATGTTTTTTGTGCAATATGTATCGTTATTTATTTATATTTTTAAAATCGAAAAAGATTTATAAAAATAAAGATTTTTATGAGTTTTGAAAAGATTAAAAAACTGTTAGATAATAAGTATTTAATTTGTTAACATTGCACAGTGGACATGTGTACCTGAAAAGATTACAAATTAGTAATGTAATTATTTTAAATATAAAAATTGTACATTGTGTCATTTGTTTCTTGTAAAACCCATAAAAATCTTTATTTATAAAAATAAAAATTTGTTATAAATCTTTTTCGATTTTAAAGATAAATAAATAACGATAAATATTGCACAAGTTTCTTAGAATTAAAATGAATTTCATCAAAAAGGGATTAACTGTCAATTTCTATGTAAATAGGATTAACATAATGTTATAGAACAATTTTATTGTAATGTGGATTAACGATATCAAATGGTCATGAATTAGGTTCACATGGTATTACAGAACGGTTTAATATAGTGGGGATTAAGATGAGTATATATATAAGCCCCAT
>JAPYZB010002079.1:348-13137 GCA_030522745.1 Eupelmus kiefferi | reverse complement strand
CTTTCAGAAACTATTTTAATTTTTTTAATTATTTAGCCAAATAAAAATTAAAATAAATATTTTCATTTTCAGGGTTTAAAGGTGGTGTTCCCCCTTAAGGAGATTTGGAGGCTCGCGTGTGCGAAAGTTTTTAACGAACTTTCAGACTGGGCGTTTTTTTCATTCGATTGATAAAAAAGTTTGGGGGCCAGGTATTAACGTGAGATCCGAGGATTTCGGAGAAAAATAGGCTATAGTAGCCGGCTGAGCGCCAGGCTGTTAATCGCAAAAACTACCGAGGTTTTCGCGCTGCGTTTTAATTCACGAATAAAATTATCATCTCGCTCATAATTATAGCTCGTATTTTATTTTTAATTGCGCTTATTTATTACGCATCGCGACGTTGTTTTGTTTTGCGGGCGAGATTAATTGGCCGCTTCCTCTAAACACAAGCGAGCGGCGCTCGAAAAAGGAGCGCGATTAGTTTCTGCAATTAACGGCTCAGCCACCTTGACTGCCGCTGCTTACGGTAAACTACGGATTAACTAAAATTAAAATACGACTTGCGCGCAACAGTGCGGACTATCTTCTACAGAGCTACAGCTGTGAAGCGAGAATTTCGCATTCTACATTCTTGCACGGTATAAAATTTTGTTTACTTTTATTGCAACACCGAAAACTACGTTGCGCCGCTGCCCACGCGCAACAAAACGCGCGCCGATTCGCGCTGTTGTTCCGTCTCCGCGGCCCGGCTATTATATACCTTTTTTCCCGACTCGCGTTCGCCACGCTATTTTTTCAGCCAGACCCGCTCTTTATGTTACATCCACGCTCGCGCGAAAAGCATGTCGCCTTGGCTCTCTTTTTTTTCCCGGCCCCCGGAGCGTGAATCACCCGAATTCGAATAGATATATTCGCGGCATACGGAATGCATAAATAATCGCTTCCCATCTCCGCGGCTCTATTCTCTCCGTGAATTCTTCCTTCTCGTTCTCCCGGCGAAATAAATTTTGTCGAAATTTAGCGCTCGCGATTCGGCGAAAAAAAGTCGTCCTAACAAATGACACGAGCGCGCTCGGCGCCCAATATAGCTCTTCGGGAGCGTTAACGACGCGCGAGCGAAGCCGTGTTTTCGAACCTCATCAATTTATAAAGTTTTTTGCCAGTGAGTATGCAGCCCGAGCGGGGAATTTTTGCCGATTTTTCAAGGTGTTGATTTCGCGGAAAAAAACATTTAATCGCTCTCCAGGCTGCGTATTGTAACGATTCCCGGCAAATGAGCGGCGGCTCTTTTTATAAGTACGATCCGCGCGGCGGTTTTAGTTTTGAAGTTATGACCGGTTATTTTTCACTGTCGTACGATCGCTGATGCGGATTTGAAAATTGATTCAAATTAGCCTCGAGCCGGTCTTAATAAACAATTTTATCTATCATTTATTTAATCTCCAGGAGGAAATCGTAAGCTTGCAATTGTTCCCGGTAACTATAATTACGTTTTATGTTTGACAATAAGCTCAACAGTTCATAAAGGGAAGAGGCTAACGGATCAATTACAGCCAATAAAACTAATCATGCAAAAAGCCATGCCCCCCGTTCGGCGAGTACCTCGAAAACAATTACACTTTGGAGGATCGATCGCTCGTCAATACAAACTCAATAAATCCCCGGCAATAAGTTGCGATCCTCTTTTTCTCCTGCGGCCCCAAGCCCGCGGACTGGCTCCGGCAGTAATGCCCGCAAAAATTGAGCAAATCACCGGTAATTCAGCCTTCTCTCGGGCTCTCTCTGTATATATACACACGCAAAAGCCATAAGCACGGGGCCCGTCCCCAGAGCCCGGAAAAAAAGCAGCTCCCCCCCGTTAAAAACGACGAGCGAAATAAGTGGCTCGTAAAGATAAAAAATACACTGTGTTCCGCTCTCGCCTGCTCCTTTGAAGCCGATCGCGCGCTTTGGACGAAGGAGAGAGAGAGAGAGAGAGAGAAAGAGAGCGGATTGAAGAGCTGTGCTTACCGTGCGCGGGCCAATTTCGGCGAGAGAGAGAGAGAGGGAAAAAAAGGAAGAGGAGAGAGCGGGAACGGGCGCTTAATCGGCTTAAAACGCCAGAAAAATCGGGGCCGCGCTTGAGCTTACGCGCTGAAGAGTTTATTAACTGGCGTTAATTAGCCATTCGAGGGGACTTTCTTGTCGACTTCGCGAATAGGAGGAAGCGTCGACAAGTGAAATTCCTGAAGTGTATCGTCTCCCTCTCACTCGCCTGCACCGCGGAGACCACCCGCACGCAGTCTACTTCCTTCTCCTTCTTCGTCTTCTTCTTCTTCTTCTTCTTCTTCTTCTCTTCCTTATCCTCTACTATCCTCTCCCTTTCTCTCTACGTGTTCGCGCTTTTCTTCACTTCCTCCTCTCTCTCCGTACCACCGTTCGTTCCGTAATTCAGATTTTTTTTCTCTTCTCCGAGTCGAACGAACGCGGATACGTGGAGAGAGAGAGAGAGAGAGAGAGGAGAGATAAGGCAGTTTGAAGTTACAGTGGCCATTGTAGAGTGAAGCTGTAAAGCGCTCGGCGAAGAGGAATTTCAAGCGCAGCGCGCGACAAACTAGCGACTGCGGGACCACTGGAAAGCGGAGACCGCGAGCTTCGGAGGAAAAATCGACGGAGGAGTTTATTGCCACGATAAACCGAAGGGGCTTGGAGAATTGATTTTCTTCGAGATAACGAACTGTCCGGCCTTTTTTATTTCCCCGAGTAATAGTTATGTAGAATAGATAAATGTTTAATTAACGAAGCCAGGGATTTTTTTTGTTGAAAGACGCATAGACCGACGGTTAGAGAAAGAGAGTCGAAATTTGCTCAGCGCTCTGAAATGATTTTTAGCGGAATGAAAGGAAAACATTGAAATTGCTGATGATTCATGGGATTGGATTGCCAATTATACGTATATTTTCTTGGCTTATATGTCGCTGGCGCGCACAAAGATCCATTCCGAGCTCTCGCACGGGCTGCTCTCTTTTTCTCCGGCTCATTCTCCTCGTTTATCCTCGGCTTCTCTCCCCCGGCGTGTTATCACTTTTCTCTCTTATACCGCTGTTCGCTTTCGCTTTCTCTCAATTTGTCTCTTTTCCCCGTGTTCTCATTGTTTCCACGTATAGTATATATACACGAGCTCCTTCCCTTTTCCTCTCTTTTTCTCTTTCTCTCGCTGTGCAGCCTACCTCTTCTCTAGGCTCATTTATGCCTTTGTGTTTGTGAAATATTTGTACGCTCTTAAAATACCTCTGCAACCCGCTCTGCAGTTACATGCGCGAGCTTTTCCCGCTTGCTTAATGAGCGCCTTAGACCTGACTAAATTAAAATTCCCTTTGACTTTTCTTTTCTTTCAGTTTCTCTAGTTTCTTAATTAATTTAACTTTCGTACCTATGGTTTAATGAAAATAAGATATGCAAGTTCGAGTTACGGTGGTCGACGGGATTAACACACTTATGCTCATTGGGTTGTTTTTTAATCAATGTAAAATTTAAAAAATAGCAATTTTTGAGGGTTGAATGTAATAGTTATAGTTTTGTTTTTTTACACGTCATTTACGTTGTGTTGGGATATAACTGACTCAAAGGATAATAGTACTTTTACGAATATTAAATTTTGTTATTGTTATAAAATCACGCAAGAAAACATTAGCTAATTTTTCAAAAAGAAAAGGTTCTTCTTCAAAAAATAAACAAACCAATCATCGCAAAATCCACAAATCATACACTACCATCACTCAATCCCTATGTTCCACGTAATACTTTTCCCGCAAATTCCAGTACCCGCAGCAGCGCGGCGCGCGCGCATTACTCGGACCCCCGGCATATAAATACCGAAGCGCCCAACTATAACATCCCGCCAAATCCGCACTTCCCCAGCATCAACTCTCTAAACTCTCCGCCGACAAACCGCACCGATACCCATCAATCAAAAAAAAAGTCCATCCCAAACTTCCTCAAACCGATCTCCCAACCTCGAAAATCCCTTCCTCCAGTATTAACCAGCAAGCCAGCGCGACCGCACGCGCGTGTATATATGCACCACCCGCAACGTGTCCCGTCAAAACCGCCCAAGCTTTTCCCGACGAAACGGAAACGCCACTGCGATGCGGGGAAAGTCGCGCTCGGTCTGTCCAGCACGTGCGCTTTCCCCCAGATTTCCGCAAGCTCAGCGGCGCCTATATACGTATACACACACGACCACCATGATGCGCGCGCGCGGCACTTTGAAAGTCGAGCGCTCGTCTCTTATCCGAGGGACAGGCAAAGCAGAGGAAACGTAATTATTGGCCCGGCCAGCGAGCGATCGGTCTGCTTGAGTGTGTGTGCATAGCCGATCGAGCGAGCCGCATTACGGAGCTGATGGATATATATATGCAGCTTGCTTAAAAATGATTAAAGAGCTCGTCGTGAGGGGATCGGTTTTTCTTTTGGGCAGAAAGATGAGGTGCATTACGCGCGCCGTGTAATTTCGCAGTTGTGAGAAAACAAATTTTCGGCCTCTTGTTGGGCCTTTTTGCCGGCGATGATGCTTCGACGCGGGAACGTAATGGCCGCGAAGTGTGTTTAGTCCAACGATGCACCCTGATATATAATTCTATAGGTAAATATCGTATAGATAAACCGCCGCGTCGAAAAGTCCAGTTTTACAAAACCATCTTCTCGACATAAAACCTCTATAAAACGCACTACCTCGTTAACCAACTACTCGGAATGCTTAGTACACATCCACCCAATAATCCGCGGCGCGTACAGTTCCGCAACGATTTTAAAAGCCCGCGGCCGGCTAACTTGGCAGAATGCGGCCCGTATATATACTTTGAAATATGTGTAGCCCAGACATGGCGCCCGACATCGAGAGAGAGAAAATTGGCCCTGCGAGTCTGGCGCCGAAAATCCGAAGCGCGCGAGACCGGCACGCTCCCTTCTAACAAGCCGATGCGGCGCAGTTATACGGCGCGCCGTAAATTACCGATTTCTTTCATAACTCGTGGAAAAAAGGCCGCTGCGGATTTTTTACAAGCTCGGCGGATTAAGTAACTCCGGCGAGCTTTCGCCGAGAAAATTGTCTATTGGACGTCGTTATGAGACTATCCAATTACACTATACATAAATGGCTGTTATATATAGTTATATATTGACTTCGATAATTCGCCCTATCGATTTTAATACCTCGACTTCGCCAAATAGACCGACTTCATCCTCACATTCACAGCTCACTCTCTTGCACGTGTATATATACCTCCCCAGATCGGCGCACACGTGGCGCTCGCGATCGATATAATTACGGCGCGCGTGCCGGGCATGAAATCGCGCCGCAAAACATCGGACGATTATAGAATTACCAATGCGTTTATATACGTCGAGGAGAAAGTAAAAAGAAGTAGAGGTTGAAAAAAAACTAGGACCGCCGCGGAATGTCCGGCTCACAAAGGCTATCTCTTTTTGCCCGGCTGCTACACTGTATAAGTCTGAGCTTATATGTTCGTTTTGCGGCGGATCTATGTATATATAGGCCGTGCTCGCAAGCTGCTGGTGGTTTGTTCTTCAAAATCAAAATTACAGCTCGCGCTGCGCCTTTCGCGGGGCTAATTGCTTGCCTCGCGTATATAGCTCTCGTTTCGGCTCGCGAGCGAAGACTGTAATTTCCAAAGGGCTGGGCTTGACGCGACTGGACGAGTAAATCAAGCGGAGCGCCGAGCGCGGAAAGGAGATTTGCTTTGGGAATCGGCTGGGCGGCTGCGCAGTTTATTTGGACGGCCAAATTACCGGTGGGGCTGCTTTTAATTGTTTAAAGCGAGCTGTAGGGAGCTGGATTCTGGCGATGGGTGAGCTGAGCTTTTGGGATCGTTAGGTAGGGTTTGTTTGGGGCTTTGAGTTTGAAAAAGGAAATGGGGGCGGGGAGTTTGCTAAACGCTGATTTTGAGAAGGCTTGGTGTCTTTTTTAGAATAGATTGGAATAAATATGTTTTGACTTGTTTCAAATCGAAATCCATTCGTTTTAGAAGACGTCTCTATATGTATCTTTCTATGTGCGCAGCGCTTGTGCTAATAGAATCTGCATTACCGCTTTTAATATTTCAAAGTTGATATTTTTGTTTCTTTTATAAAAAAACTTTCGTTTATTTTTGTTTTTTTTTTTATGAAAAGATGGCTTGAGAATAATATTTACAACTTTTTAATTTATTTTTTTGTTATATTGATTTATTGATTTTTAAGGTACAGTTTTGCTTTTTTTAGTAAGTTACAATATAGTAAAATCTAATATCACATCTTTCAGAAGATTACATTTATTTAATCGTTTATTATTCTGTAATACCTTCAAACATCAAGTTTTATTTAGACGAGGATGTATCTTGGAAATTGATGTAAGTTTTTCGAAAAAAAATATGGTAATTACTCATAATTAGTAGTTTAATTAGTTACACTTTCAGACTTTGATCTTTGTTTGTTTTTAAAATAAATATAAAGTCCTGAAAGAAATCGCTTCCCTCTGTGAACCATGATAACATATATGTTAATAACACACTTAATGCTATTAAGCATATTAAACGATGCTTTTGCAGGTCGACTATATTAAAAATACACAACCGCAATATTCCCTTATAAACACAACAAAAATCGCGCTAAAAAAAACTTAGCTACATCGTACAGATGGCCTCTGCATATTTTTAAATCTATATACGCAATCGATTACCCACATAAGCGCGCGCAGCGAAGAAGATTAAATAAATAATAATAAACTCTTAATTACACATTATACACCAACATTATTTTATCATAATTTTTCCAGCCCCAATAACCGATCTCGTTTTCTCCTCGGCATAAACGAGAGCGCGCGATTAATTATGTTCTCAGCCGGCCGATATATGTAAACCGAGCCTCCCCCCTCCAGCTCGCGAAATCAAAGCGCCGCACGCCGACCGCGCGCGTGCCTGCACCTGCCGACAATCGAATAAGGAAAATTATAAAAGAAAAGCGAGAGACAAGAGTAGCCGCATGCACATGCGCCCCCGAAAAAGGCGAGAATAGAAAGCGGCTAATCGGCCGGCACTAATTCAGCCTATGCTAGAGAAGCGCAATTGAATCGGAGTGCATATATGGAAGAGGCTCGCGCGCGAGAAAGTACATTCTGCATGCACGTGTGGGCATATATGCATTATTATGCACGCGCGCAGGGCCTATTATATCCTCTCGCGAGTATACAAAGAGAGAGGGCGGATTAGCGCGTGGGCGTCGCGCGCGCGAGCTAAGGTTACTAATTTCGCGCGTTCGGGAAAAATTAGCCGGCAGGGCTTTAATTAAATTGTCTCTCGGCAGGCGCAAGTGTCAGTATGTGCGCGTGAGAGAGAGTTTAACGTTGAGCATTTTGAATTTTACGCCCCCGAGGCAGAGAGAGAGTTGAGGAGGATGTTTGAGTGCGAGCGCAATCCTTGCGGAACGGATTATGTTAAAAGTTGGAGAAGAAGGTTTTGGCTCGGCTGCTCGCGCTTGCGCGAGAGGCGAGAAGTAGGGGATGAAAATTAGATTTAATTTTCCGTTTGCTTTGCCGAGACGACGACTCGGGAATTAGAGCTAATTGTCTGTGACACGGAACGCTAGGTTTTCGCTCGGTTTAGCAGAGCTGGGATTGGATTAGTCGTTTAACCTTATTTAATTACGAGATCGCGATACAATTGGGAAAATCGCGAGGGGATAATTTTTAGATCGGCAAAATAGAAAGGACGTTTATTATCCTAATAATTCTGGTACACCAAAGAGCGAAAAAATAGCGCTCTCTCCTCAAAGGAGAGATAGTAAGAGCGCGCAGAGAAGGAAAGTATAAATTTAACGCTAGAGGACTTTCATTGGCGGCGGGCCGCGAATCTCCCCCTATATATGCAGAGACGCAGTTGGTAAACATCGGGAGCACGAGCTAGTATATGTATAGAGTACAGCTCTGTAGAGCGGGCGAGTAGTAAAGAAGAGCGCACACATCGTAGATCGCGGACGTAGACGTAAACGCTCGGGGGGGGCTGGGGCATATAATCATAAAACTAAACTTGCAACGTTTTACAGGCCGAAATTCGCCTGGGTATTCACATGAGAAAACACTCTGTTATATACTATAGAGGGAAACAAAATGCAGTTGCTATCTACTTGTACTTTCTCCCCGACATCCGAAATAGCTCATTGTTCTAATCGCGAGCAAAGGCGAGCAAGTAGACAAGTAGCGCAGAGAGCCGAGGAATTCGCGAGAGAGCTGCTTATAAGATAGAGAGAGAGCACGGGGCACGTTAATTGTCCGAAATTAAACGAGCGCGCGCTCGGGTCTTGCGCACCTGCAAAGCTATACGCAGACAGAGGCGCGCGCACACAGACACACAAGAGCGACTGGTCGTTCCTTCCCTTCAGCTAACAAGCCGGTAATAACCCGGTTCCTCGGCTCGCAATCCTCTTACTCTCTCTCTCTCTCTCGTTTCATCCTTCTCTCTCACTCTATGGTACGTTATGCGCTTCGCTCTCGCACACACCACTACCTCTCCCGCTCAGTCCGGCGCGAGCGAGCGAGCGGCAACCGCCATAAAGTTGATTGTATGTTGGATTTATAAACGAGGCCTCGTTCAGCGGAGCCGACTATCTCATACTGCACTTCTCTCTCTCTCTCTCTCTCTTTCTCTCTCTTTCTCGCTCGCACTCGCAGGGCCGAGCGGCGACAGCGACAGGTGCTTCCGTCTGCCGCGAGGCGCGCTCGCGTTTATACGTCTTCCATCTCTCTCTCTCTCTCTTTTTCTTCTTCTTATTCTTCTTTCTCTTTCATCTTCTTTTTTTCGGCTCATTTTTCGAAGCTGCCCAGTAAGAGAGAGGATCGATGAGCGCGCGGGGATTTCGGACTCGCGGAGCATTCCTTTCGACTAGAAAATCAGAGAGCTTCAGGATCGATTGTCGTCAACGTCACGAAAATCCAGGGCTTCGCCGCCTCTTTTGTCCCCTCCTTATATACCGAGCGCTGGGGGATGATGCTGGCCCTCTTATAAATATACGCCTCTCTCGATCAATTTTTTTTTTCTCCAAGCGCCGCCGCTCCCGTTGAAGCCTGCTCTCGCCCAGCGGGGGGAGATTGATTTCGCCGATTTGCGGAAAGATTAAGGTGATTAATCGGCGATTAGGCCGCCAGGGATATATACTCGCCTCTGTAAGCCGAGAGGCTCGACTGATTTTATTAAGAGGAGCTGAGAGATGTCCGCCGATCGATATATATGCATATACGTGTATATAAGCCCTGACGAGATCGCTGACGAATATGTGTATGGCAGCGTTTTATCTTTGTAAGCGTTGTTATAGGGACAAGCTGGGAGATACCTGCCAGAGCTGTCGGCCGGGGAGATAATGTTTTCATGCTGCGATAGCCGAGGAATTAGAAGTGATTTGCGTGTCTGTTGTTACAATTGAAACTTGATGGATTGTGTCATTTTTCGGATTGTTCGTTGAGAATAGTTTTTTTTCTGGCAGAGTTTAAATTTATTTGTTCATAAAGTAGTGTGAAGGCTGGTGTAAGGTGTAGAGTGAATGGTTGTTTTTAGCTCCGGCAATTAATCGTATTGTTTGTACACATTGTCGAATCAAGCGGCGATAAATTTAGAACGGTGTGAATGTTCTATTTATTTTTCATCGCGGCTAATGCAATAAATTTTTTCCAGCACATAATTTCCGAACGGAATTCAGTGCTAAATAGGTCAAGATTACGCTGACAAGCCTGTGTCTATAGTGTCAGTTTAAATGAATTGGCTATTCTCGTTGCTTCTTTATTTATTATAAATAGAATTAGGTTATTTATAAAAGAGTTCAAAACAATGAAGTTTCATCTGGAATAGCTGGTTTTGCATTTCGGCAGTGAATTGTATTCGTGTCAACAAATCCGTTTAATTACGGGTAACATTGATATCATTAAATATTCATTAGTCAATTTATGAAAGCTTCAAGTAACTATTTGGTAAATGATGGAATAAATACAAGAGTAATGGAAATCTGTTACACATTACATTACTAAAATTAATAGAGAATTAATGCTATTTGATTTCGTTAATTTCACAGATATAATGGATCAATAGCAAAATAATTAAAATAAATTCCTAGTATTTAATGAAATGAAATGTTTCAAAGCGATCCGAAAATTAATATAGAAGCGACAATTTCCACTAAAATTAATCTCTAAACAATTTCGTAATCCCGCATCAAAACAGGGAGCCATCAAAGCCGATAATTACAGTTTACAAAACACACAATTTTCAGAACAAAATTAATTTACCGAGCAATCAGGCAATCCATCATACAATATAATACAAACGTTACAAGTACCGCCTCAACTCCACTCCCAACTCCTCACTCTATCCTTATTACACAGTGTCCCGTAAGAGAGTAAAGTGTTGACAAGTGATTAAGCATTGACATATCCGCAGAATTCCCAGCGCCTGCAAAAAGCCGTATCCCAGCCGCTGGGAAAGGCAAAAATTATCACCTGCTCATATCACAGAGCGGCCCGATGACAGCTATAAATTACCCGTGCGCTCAGCAGGCCTCTAACTCGAGTAATAACAATAATGACCATGCGAGCGTTCTTTCAATTCGCTCGTGGATGCGTGCACGCGCGAATACTTACTCGTACAGATGTATACACATCCAACTCGGTGCGGAGCGCGTCCAAGCTTTAAAAAACCAAAGAGGAGAGATTTTCGAAAGAGACGAGTAATTGAAAAATTCACGGTCGCACGCAAAGCTCCAGATTGGTACAAAGCATCGAAGCTAAATTTTATTTAGCACAGCTTCACCTGCATATACACACAGCGCGCGTCCTTAGCTCGCTCTCGCTCAGGCGCATGCCAGCAGTCTCACGGCGGGCCCAGGGCAAAAATAGCCCGCTCTCCACACGCGCGCACTTAACTATGTTTTCGTGCCTGGCGATAATAGATATTATTGCCGGGCATCATCAGCAGCGCGCAACTCTCACTCTCTCTCTCTCTCTCTCTCTTTCTCTCGAGCTTCTCCGAGCTCTGGCATCAGGGGCGCTCGGTCTTTGTTGAAACTAGCGCTTAAGCGCGCAGTGCTCGGCCGCAGGAAAATTCAAGGATGCGCTCGCTGCGCCGCGGTCACGAGCGCTCGCTCGCTCGACTCTCTGACTCCCCGGCCTTCGAAGATCATAAACGAGGAGAAAAGAGAATAACGAGAACCTCTCCTCTCTCTCTCTCGGGCCTCGTGTAATCTGGTCCCGGAGTAATTGTACGTTATAAGTAGAGAGAGAGAGAGAGGGAGGGATGGAGTCGGCGAAAAATCACGCGCGAGTAGAGGCTTGTTCCCTCGCGGATACTTGGATCTCTCTCTCTCTCTCTCTCTCTCTCTTTTCAGCGCTGCGGCTCTCTCTGCACACGAGGAGCTTTTCGATGTGGATTTTTGCGAATTATAAAACAAACTCGCCGAGAGAGCGAGAGAGACGCCGCCCACTTTTCTGAGCCCGATCGTGCAGTTTGGATTTTTATTTTTCTCGCGCTCGCGCGCGTTTTTTTTTTTTCGCAGCAAGCAGCGGGCCGAGGGAGCCTGGTAATTTGTGAGTTACCGTGCATTTTTGATGAGAGATATAGTTGCCGGGTTAACGAGGAAATTGGCCGGAGGTTCTTTAATTTGGTGGATTAGCTGCGTTAAGGGATGTGGAATGTGTCGAGGCAAGGTATTATTTGAATTTTTTGAAGATATACTTTTTGGTTCTTTGCTGGGAGGGATTTTTGAAAGAAATTTTGAGTGACGAGCTGGGGAATCAAATTCAGATTTTACTCAGAAACAAAATAAAAGCGCCGGAGGTGGAACAGTTTCCGCGAAAATCTTTTCAGCTGTACAATTTAATAGAGTATATTTCGGAGAAAGGAAACTTAGTATAATAATAATTAAATTTACATGGAATAACAAAAGGAGAAGTGCTTTTTATATTAAATATAATACACTGCAGTATAATGGCAGCTTGAAGCAGTATAGAATAAAAGATATAGCAGAATTAATTTATTCAACCAGCTACCCTTGGTCAAATCAGAATTAATATTTCAAGTGGGCTAATGAAATTCATGGAAACTTGTAAGTGTTCTTTAAAAGTAAAACTAACATAAAAGTCCAACTTCTGTTGCTCTTAGTTTTAAAATAAAGATTTATTGTTTTCAGTCTCGTTCCAACCAAATTCATTTTTCTATTTTAGTATGAATAGAATTTTTTACTATACTCATGATTTATTTCCGCGCAATTAAGTTAAAATAATAGAAAACTAGATAAGAAGTTTTGAAAAAAGAAAAAGTAAATAACCGCCAGCTTCTGAAACCCATCGGTAAAATTTACAAATTTAACTATATCACTTCTCGGCTCGTACTTTTTAAAAGAAATTTGCATATAATAAGCCGGCATTCCTTCTCGCTGCAACCGCAAGAAAACTTTCATACCAGTTTCCTTATCGCGCCAAGTTTTCCCGTGCAAACAATGTTACACAAAATTACGAGTTGCGCAAGCTGCTTGATAAAAAAAAAAAAGAAAAAAAGTAACCAAGAAAAAGAAAAAGTGAATATCATCTAAAATGCGCGAAGCCAATCTCGCCTCGGAGAAAATCAGGTCCGACTGAGAGCTGGCTGCCTCGCGCGCCCATATATATACCCGCACAGCCATCCAGCTCTCTAGCAATCGTCGAGATTCAATTATTCATCGCAATAAACAAGTCAATAACGCCGGAGCGCCGGCGAAAATTAAGCCCGGCTTTTCATCGAGCCTTACATTACA
>JAPYZB010002078.1:0-14156 GCA_030522745.1 Eupelmus kiefferi | reverse complement strand
CCCAGTTTTTTACCAGATGCAGCTGAAACATAAATAAACACAAATTAGTAAAATAGGCAAAAACAATCATTTTGCCTCTAATATTATCGTCTTCTGTTATCGGAGGTCTTGAGTTTTCTCCCACTCGCCAGACTCTTTCTAAAAGGCAAATCTCGCCCCTATCACCATCTTCATTACCATCACCTAGATGACGTAGGTCCATGGCTACGCTTGATATCTGCTCTGCTTTAAGTACTGACAACATGTCGGAACCCCCGCCTTGGTTTGTGCAATTTTCAAATAATATTTCCGAGCAACTAAAGCAAGCTACAGATATTATCAATAATGATCTTGCTGTGGTCTAATTTGATACTCTAAAAGCGCGAGTCGATCAAATTGATGCAAAACTCAGCTCAGCTAAACCTACTCATCTGTAATTTTATTCACAGATATTCCTGCTACAGTTAAGAGAGACAAGAGTGAACTTCTCTCAATTATTCTTAATGCCTTAGGTCTTTCTAGTTAGCTTAATTTTATTATTTCTTTGCGCGACTGGCCACCACGCCATGGTGAAGCCTCTGGTTCCTCGACAGGTAGAAATTCTAAATATGCTTTTGTAGCTAAATGTGTTTCACCAACCATCAGAGATAATATTCTTGCATCTGCAAGTAAACTTAAGGATGCTACTGCTGAAATACTCTTTAAAATGGGCGGTGATGCTCGCATCTTTTTAAGAGCACTGCGTCCTAAAGAGCTACATCTGCTCGATTCTGCAGCAATCTCAGCTGCGAAGAGACTAAAATATGCGCGTCCGATTGTACGCAACATGTGCGTTTTTATGCGGCCTACTCGAGAGGCAAATTTAATCTAAATCAACTCTCTAGATGATCTCTCACAGCTGCAACCCTATGTGTCTGAATGACGTTCTAAAGATCTTCGTTCATCAACCACTCGTCTCTCCTCTCCGGATCAGGTAAAGAAAGTACTTAAAGTAGCATATATAAATGCAAATAGACTGAAGAAAAACTTTAATCTTATCCAATTTCGATGCATATCCGGGGAGAACTATAATTTGTTAGCGATCTCAGAAACTGTCTTAAATGACTTAGACTCCAACTCGGTCACTGACATCCAAGGCTATAATTTCTTTCGAGCTGATCGCATTGGTGCTGGAGGAGGCGGTGTTGGTGTTTATGTCCGTAATACTTTCAAAGTCAATACTTTCAAAGTGAATATTTGGTTTTAATCTTTCAATTGGTAATCGCTCACTTATTTTTGTTGTAATGTATGCACTACCTGACTGCAAATATCCAATTGAATTTGTTGGACTCTCTCCACTTATAGCTCATCTTTTAACAATATTGTTTATATCAATTAAATTATTTTTTTTAGCAAATTTTCCAAGGGTGCCCACAACCAAACCAAAAAGAAATTTTGACCAGAAATGAGCACTTTGTAAAATTTATAGAAAAAATGTTTTTATTTAACCGAATTGGTGTTGTTTCTTTATTAGTATTTAGTTGAGGTCTCTAGCTTTCGATAGATACCCATCGATCCAAAAAATATTCACTTGGTCGAAAGTTATGAGCAAAAAACAAATGGGTGCCCACAACCGAACCCTTTCCCCTACCTTATAAATTTATTTTTGATAATCAAATCTTAGCAGTTCTGCGATCCTGTAGAGATGGCATTAATTGATGCATGATTATCTACTGCGTAGCAGTACTCTTAGTGCACGATGCATCAATTGAGTTACAATACGGCTACTACGTATATTACTGCTCTATCTCTATGCTTTTGATCTAGCCTAATAAGATGATTTCATTGTTGCGTCCAATCTGTGTAATAGCAGAGACTGCTACTAGTGGATTAGTCTTGGGTGATTCAGACGCCGACCCTGGATGTCATGATTGAGAAAGGGGACGCAATCGATGAAAAACGTAAATGTAACTTTAAAATATTAAAAACAATTATTACTTGATATTAAATAATTAAAAAGACATAATGACATACTTTACGTGTCTTTCAAATTTGAAACCATGCTTTTGTATAATTTGCACTATTATTAAATCTATATATGATTGCGAGAATGATAACGAGAGAAAAAAAATTAATCAAGAACAATATGAATATTATTTAGAAATCCTTGAAATGAATACAAACCTTAAGAGTATCAATAGTATGTATGTATGTATGACTTTGGTTTATCCAGCTGCAGTCTATTTGGCCAAGCAAGTGACTTGTACCTTTTGCCCATACCTTTTTCCTTTTTCCTATATATATCAAGTGATACGAACCGCCGAGCGGACCTCTAAAGGTTGCTACGGCATTTGCAAGCATCATCCGGTAACGTGTATCTGTTTTGGATGTTTATGTCACATTCCGTAGGCGTAAACACCGAAATCAAATTCATGTTAAAATTTTCTTTTGACATTAGGTGTACTCGACAACATAAAATTACAACAACTTACAAATTAACGTTAAACAAAATTAAAATTTACTATCAAAGTCACTAGATGACCTGTAAAAAATACTAAACCCCTGGTGGATAGCTTTATTCTTTGAATTTCACTAAATAATCGTGAATTTTTTACTATTTGTTAGTGGGAATTCCACTTTTTTTTATATAGTGGAGGATTTCGCACTACCTTAACTTTACAGAGTATATTTCAATTTTATGATTACATCACTGCTATATCAACAGATACTTTATTTTTATATTGAAAAAGAAGCTAACGCAACTTTCGAAACGCATAATTTGAAATTTATGATCTGCACGGAAACATAATTCAGATAAAAGGAGATACTTTTACAATATACTTCTGGTCTTATCAATAATCAGAAATGATCAAAATTTATTCGTGTGAATCCAAAACCACATTTAAAAAATAAAAGAAATCACTTTAAATCGAGATGAAATTCGGTTCCTGCTAGCGCGCCAGCGACAAGGCTTACCTTTTCTTTGGCGCGTACAAATAAAAACCAAACTAAACGAATGACATTCTTTCGGCGCGCAGGAAATCCTTAAAAATCTTTCGCCTCGCCGCGTTTCGATTTTGTGGTCCGCGGCCTGCGCAATAATTCTCAGTCACAGAGACGAGACACCAGCTAGCAGAAAGTTTGCGCACACAACGCGACAATAGAAGAGAGGCAACGACGATACCAACTAGAGAGAAACACACGGTGAATGCGCAAGGCAAAGCCGCAGCGCGGCCGCCGCACTCTCGCGCGAAAGCCACTGCACGCGTTCTCGACACTGTAGGTGAGAATAAGCGAGATATAGGGAGCTATAAATTTAGTCTCCCGATGACAGTCGCGTGGACTCCCTCCTGGGTTCGCGCGTTTCAGGGTGTGCTCCGATGCACTTCGCGCGTCTGCAGGTTTCCGATCCATTTTATCATCGGTCAGAAGGCCATTCGCGGGGTCGTGAATCGTTGCCAGCGCGTTCGTCAATTCGATAGGAAGCCCGATTATAGGCAAGTTTTGTGAGAGATTGGTTGATTTTTGGCTTACATAGATTAACTTTGAAGATATATAAGACTCATCAATGAGTGTGACATAATTTAGAAAACCGGTACTACTACTATATCAATATCATATGGAAGTGGTCTCTTGGAAAGTTAAAAACATTAAAAGCACACATATATTGATTCAATGTACACTACATAAAGAGAAATATAATATGTGTACAGAATGCATACGTGGTTAGTAAAAGATGAATCATGTATAAATAAATATTATCGACGACAATAAGATTCTATACTTGCAAATATAAATCTTTATACTATCTAGCTCTAAGTTAGACTGTAAATACAGATAATTGGTTAACAGATTTAACTTTGTTTATTTATTATTTTAACATTTTATATTATACGTAGGAAAAAATATTTTTCTAGAAGTCTGGGCTAAAAAAAATACATTTGCACATAGACGGAAAAAGATTTAAACAAACAATGAAAAATTGGAAATCTTTTCTGATTTCTACCGGAACACTAATATATACATATCGGTTAGTCTTTTAATCAGAAGACCGTTGAGTTTTATCAAGTTAGTTTTGGTCTATTATATGTTCCTGAAGATCTACTAAATTAAAAGTAAATAACGCTTTGCTCCCGGATGCAACACGATGCCGACGCTATAGTGTCATTATTAAACGCCAGCCGGGTGACAAGAAGACGTTGGAGCTCTTGCAAAGTAAAATCCTTTTTATAATTATAGAGGGAAAAGTAGACGGCAACTTTTCGGGACGTGCTTTCATTATTTTATGCTAATTGCGACGAAACGGTTGTGTAATTTTTTTGAAGAGACGTTACTGTCAGTGTAGATCTGTAGAGAAATCTACATTAAAGTGATGAAAGTAATGCTTTTTCTATTTAATGCTTTTATAAAATTAAAATAATTTAGACTGCATTGTGATTATCAAAATTCGTAAAATTTTGTTGATAAAAATATCAACAATATACAATTAAATTTTTAAAAAGTTTAATTAACGTTGAATAAATATTTTATTGTTGAAATATGTTACAAAAAAAAAAAAAAACGAAAAAATGTAAATATATATGCCCCAGCATATTTAAAGCGAACTTGTAACGTAACGCATTTTCTAAGCGTGCAATGAAATACTCTACTTTAAACTTCTATCGGTTAAACGCATAATTGAGTTTTAAGAGTTTCGTCGAGATGCCACCGTCTAAGATAGTACGCTTGGATATTCGACTTTAATTTATATGGAAGTTGCTTCTAGATTGCAAGGTAGAAATTTTATTTGACTAATATTGCAGAGCATAGCTAGAAACATATTAAACTATCTATTATTAAAATAACAACTTATTTAAAAATAATTGTTGAATACAAATTTTGTATTTGAAAATAAAAAAATCCAAGCGTTATTTAGAACTGGTTATTATTTCAAAAGCTTTTTGCTATTTAATTATGGATAGTTTCAAAACAAACGTATTCTAAATTCTAAAACACATTTATGCGTGAGTCAAAAACATTTAGTTTTGATCTCCCGAAGTTTTGATGAAACACAGACATCACAGTTGGAAATGCTTATTGACTTTTTTTGTTTGCGTCACAATACGGTGACTGTAATGAGTTTCTGCTATTTGACTTTTGAGCCATTATTTTTCAGTTGCTCATATCTACAGTTCGCGGAACAGAACGTCCACCAATCCAATATTCGAATGCGAATTCCTATCACAAATGAAAAGCAAATAAGCGAGCGATTAGCGTACGTGCCCTGCTCGCTCAATGTTGTCTTTACCTATTTTGATCGAGTGAGCTGAGTCTAGCGCGTATTATCAACCAACGTTTCCGCTGCATAATCCTCTACCCACCGGATAATGATAAATTACAAAATAAGATTACCTACGTGAGCTAGCAAGCAACTTATTGAGTTAAATTATTCCAGGTTTTTAAATATTACATTATCACACTGGGTAGTTGAATTTTTTGTGGTATCATACTATCTGATGTTCAACATAAATACATTTTAATTAGTTTTTTTTATTATTTCTTATTTAATAAGAAAATATGTAGAAAAATAATTTAGAATAATGTCTGCAGTCGAAGAAACCTTTTAGAAATTACAGAGTGCTATGCAATATTGTACTGCCGTTCAAAGTAAGAAAGCCATAAGTGCAATGGATTGTAGTTACGGCTTTCTTATTTTGGACAATTTCGTTAAAAAAGATATTGTATTTCAAAATGAATTTAGCGTTTTTTTTTTACTGAGCTCTTCATTAAGGTAGCATCTGCTGTGGGTATTGTATCAAGCAAGGGTCCTGTGGGAGGTTTAATTTTTTTTTGCAAAATTTTGTTTAATAAATGGTTTTGAATGCTAAAAAATAACATTTTAACAACCTGTGAGAATACATACAAAAAATTCTTCTGCTAATATGAAAAACAACGTTATTTTTCTGATTTAGTTAATTAGATGTGGTTGTGCGGATGCACAGAAGTGAGTTTTCACCGTTTAATCTTAATATCTTTTTTATACGTTCGGTAAGACGTATGTTTAATCACGATATTATATTCCTCGTGAAAAAAGCTTCAATTATATACTTAATTTGTTAAGAGTTATTATTTTATAAGCTATACTAAAACGGATGCTCATAAGGTTACATGTTAAAATTAAGTTTCTTCACGTTTGTTTTTTCAATAATTTGGTCGGTGACCCCAATTTTCTTTGCACCAATAAAAAACTGAAGATTTATAGAATATTTCTGTAAAATTTCATGAATGTGGTATATTTTTTTAAAATTCGCGGATACCACCTTAAATAGCTCGATAATTATAAATTATACATTTATTTTGATAACATAATATGATTTTTCTATTTTTCTAAATCTTTTAACTTTATACACTTTGTTTAATTTAGGTCTATTTCTCAAATAAACATTACAAAATAATCTAGTACGATGAATCATCAAATCGAATTAAATCAATCCTCACTAATTCAAGCGGGCGTCAATTGAAGAGGACTGCGAAGATCTCGTAAAAGAAAGCGCGCGATGGAGTGGGTCAAAGGAAAAGAAAGAAAAAGCAAAGGAAACGAAGGACTCTCTACGTAGTTGTGCCGCTGAACTTTGCTCGGGAATCGATTGCTATGCCCCTTCGAAGAGCGCTCGGTCCATTGTCTGCGAGCGGGAACATCTGGCATATAATGCCTCGCTAAGAGCGCGCTCGCGCGCTTTCTTTAAACTCTTTTCGAGTCTAACCGAGCGCACCGACGCGGCGAAACTTTCTCCAGTTTCAACGAGAACGGACGAACTTAGCGCTACAAAATTTAGTAATCTCCTTCACGTGCATCGAAGAGGTAAACCTGTCGACTCGGCAATCTTCCTTGGCGCTGGCTTTAATCAAGATATACTCCGAAGGTAGTAGGATCCACTCTCGAATGTTTGTCCTCGTCGAAGGACTCGGCTATGAAGGCATTCCTTGCCACTATGATTTCTGGACTTTTTGATGGCTTTATATATGTTTGAAGTCCTTGGAGATGTATTTCAGGTCAGTTTCGACTAATTTCAGTAGTAACTACTGCGAATGGTCAGACGCGGAATGGAAGGCGTAATTGAAAATGTTCGCGTTATTAAATGTCAGTGACTTTTGCTCGTAATTCATACCCACAGACACTTATTACCGCAATATTGTAGTCCATAAGAGAATATATTGGATACCAGTTATGTATTATTATTAAAACATCGAATTCAAAATATATAAATAACATTTTTTTTATGTTTCAAAATTTTAAAGCTCAATTATGTTTTCTGCCTACTATTTTAAACGTTATCCAAATTTTTAAGAAAATAAATAAATTTATTCAACAGATAAGTTAGAAAAACAATATTACAGAAACGACAGATAGAAATAAAGAAAAATTTCGAAAAACGAAATTTCGAAAACCAGAGAATACACTTTCTTAAAGTAACTCCAATCAAGGATACCGACACAATCAGCGACAACAATGATCACAGTACAAGCCGAACGACCTAAACTACAAAGTAATCTGATTCCCAGAAGGCTGCGAGCAGCGATACTTGCTGCTCTAGCGCACGTTGCGTGTCTCTGCAAACAGAAGTCAATCGAGCGTGCACTAGCCGCGCGCATATAACGCCGCTGCAATCGGCGCTCGCCCAAACCTATTCCCTTGGCCGCGCGCGCGCTTATAGGTATATGAGCCCGCTCGCGCATACATCGTGCGCGACTGTTCGAGCATAGAGAGGAGGATATAGGCAAGCCGCATGGCCGCGCGAGCAGGGAAGGAATCCCGGGCGAGCTTATTTCTAATATCGTCGCGGTAAATCCGGGCCGCATAAAAGTCACAGATTTCCCCGGAGGAAAGTTCGGAGTAGAGCTCGGGTGGACCGCCGGAATCGCTCTGAATTTCGAGCTACACCGCTTGCGCTTCTACGCGCAGTGCGAAAATCCAGCAAGAATCTGGGGGGGTACAGTGAACTTTCGCTATTCCGGCTAGTCCGAAAAAAAGGCGCAAGAGAGAAAGAGAGCGAGCAGGCGGAAGTGAGGGAGGTAGAAAGAGAAAAAGAGAGGGGAGAGAAGAGTGCAGGACAAAAGTATAAAAGCGCGATGCCAGCAGTGCTTATATGTATATACGGTCAGTGGACGAGTTGCGCGCGCGCGGCCGGCAGACAGAGAAGCGTAGCATTAGTTAATTAGGTTGGGCAGGAGGCGTGACGTCGTAATTATTGCGACGTAACGTAGTCAGGCCAGCTCCTGCCAGGCTACCTGCCCGCCTGCCACGACAAAGTTATTAATTGCTTCCTACCATTCTAGCCTCGACTCTGCGCCGCGCGAAACTTGCCCTCCACCCTCCAGCTCCCCACCAAGCTAGCCGCCGCTGCTACCCTTCTGCAGCCACGTATACTCCCTACAGCTTCGCCGCTGCAGCCTGGACGGTTCGCGTTGCACGTGCGAGTAGCGAATGCCAGAACGAAATGCGCACGCGTGCCTGCTTACGCGTGCGTTCATTTTATAGCGTTTAATTAAATACCTCGTTTGAACGTGAAATTCAATCGTGCTAGCTTTTAAGAGAGCTTGCACGATGACGTATATTTTTTTTTTAATTTTTTTTTCTCTAATTACAAATGCGCGAATTATGTTAAAGGGTGAAGTGGGAATCTCGCGTGACGAGCGTGCTGTTGTTGAGGCTGGTCAAGGGCATCTATCAATATCTGGCTTTTGAGGGGGCTTGAGATTCAAAAGAGTTATGAAAACTTTTTTAATTAGGTTGTCTCTAGTGTACCTTTCATGCTTTTTATTTTCAGGGATTTCGGTACTCACTACAGCTTTGTTTTTATTTTTCATTTTACTTTGATATTTATGATTGACGTAATTGGACATTTTCTGTGCCACTGAAAATAATTTAATATAATTACTCATAAAAATGCCACATAAATATGTAATATTAGGTATTGTTGCTAAAATTACACAAGACAACTAAAAAATTTATTTCCTACGAATTCATAAAGCGATTACGTGCACGTTAATAGATGCACATTCGCAAACACGTGACTCTAAGAAATGTCGATGCTCGCTATGAGCGAGGAATTGCGCTCTTCTCCGTTCTGCTCTTCTATACCTGCGTATATGTATAATGACCGAGATGCCTTTCTCTGAGAGAAAGAGAGAGAGAGAGAGAGAGAGAGAGAGAGAAAGAGAGAGAGAGAGAGCGCGAGAGAGAGAGAGAGAGAGAGAGAGAGAGAAAGAGCGAGAGAGAGAGAGAGAGAGAGAGAGAGAGAGAGAGAGAGAGATAGGATCGGCGCATACTCGTCTAATAGCCATTGCTATTCGTCATTGCGTCCTATTATGGCTAAATACCTCGATAATGGACTCTCGCGGCTGGTTCTCCGGTAGCTATTTGCCCGCGAGCTATGTGTGCCTTGCCTAAAAGATATATACCGGTCGAGATGCGGAGGGGGCTGTGTGTATTTGTATATGTGAGTGTGTGTGTGTGTTTGTGTGTGTGTGTGAGAGAGAGAGAGAGAGAGAGGAGAGAGAGAGAGAGAGAGAGAGAGAGAGAGCTATTGCACGCGCGAAGGATTCTATCAAGCCTCCAATATCCCCATAGATCCCGAATGAGCGCTGCACGAGAGCCAGAGCGAGGAATTGATGCAAAGAGCTTGCTGGACGATTGATCTGATTTTGCGGTGTGCGTTTGTACACACGCGGTTAAAACTAATTGATTGTTCGTATTTCGTTTGATATTGGATGTGCAATTTTCGGGGTGAAAATTTATTTTCACCCCCAACCATCGCTGCACTGTTTCATTTGATATCATTGAGTATTCATTAATACGATTACTTGTTCAATCGGCAGCAATCTTGACCGTCAAATTGGATTTTATCCATTCAATCAGTCAATAACTAGTTAACCGTGTAATCAATAAAACTATCAGCTTGAAAATGATTAGTCAAGCTAATATAATGCATATTATAATGTTTCATTTTAAAAAGTGGACAATTTTTTAGTATGAAATATGTTTGAATATACACAAGGAAATCTTAAAGTAGACGTAAAAACGCTATAGTTACCAACACTTACAAAATCCACTTTTGAATTTTTAATTTTGAAAACAAATAACTGTATCTTTTATTCTTGTTTTTAATTAACAAAAAAAGAGACGTTAAGATATTTTTTTTAAATAAAAAATTAGTTTAAATACCATTAATTTAATTTAAATCACGTAAATAATAATAAATATAATAATGATGATTGAAATATTTAATAAGGTTAAATTAAGAATAGTTATACTTCAGAATAAATTAATTTTTTAACGATCATTCTGAATGTCCGACAGTAATGAACCTGCCTTCTACCCTTAATAACACACTTTCTTAATACTCAATATATTTTTGTGTGAAAATTGAATTTCTTGGACTACCACGATAAACCAAGATGTTAAAAATATTCTCTAAGAAAGAGGGTTAACATTCAATTTTCACACATTAATAACTAACGGACGTCAAATTATTTTTCTCAAACATTAATATATTTGATTAAAGAGTTCCACAAGTCCCTTTAATATCACCTCAAACACACCACACTAGAAATCTCGCTTACCACGCGGCGCGATATAGACGACGCATTTTAAAAGAGCCAATCGCGCGAACGGATACTTTAGTCAAACTTCTCTAGAGAGGCATGCACGATGAAGGGAATAAGTGCGCTAAAGGAGGTAAGAGCGCGCGCGTGCATAACTTTAAACCGGCGTAAAAAAAAAACAAAATATGATAATGCTCTTACGACCGAGCGCGCTGGCAAGCGTGGCAGCGATAGCTGCCTGGCAGGTAATTGCAGCATCAATGGCAAGAAGGCGGAGATATTGCCATTAAAGCGAAATTTTCAAGCCTCGTAAAAAGAGCGCCGGGGCTTTTTGCAAGTTGTCGTTCCGTACGCTTTGTTTCTTTCCTTCAATATCTCGGGCTTTTTACCTCTTCCATCATCGACTTTTTTCATTTTTTTTATTATTTTATCAAACTTATTGATAAAAACAGTACATGTGGTACGTTGGAGATCAGATTGCAGTATGAAAAAAGATTATACCAAATATTAAAAAATAAAATTTCAAAATGTATTTATATATATTTTAATTGTTATATATGCTATGCGTATAAGATGTTAGTCTGCAAATTTCAAGATGTTCTTAGGTTACTGATAGCTATTTTAAAGTATCAAAATTAAAGTAACTTGATATTTGTCAATGTTCATGAAATAAATACCTCACAGAATAACAAATTTCCACAAAATGTTCCTATTGCAAATTATTTCTTCCATTCTCCCTCTACCTATACTTGAAAATTCACGAAAATCCCTGACAGTAATTACAATTTTTAATTATTTAACTGAAAAAAGAAACAATAAAAGCCAAGCAGCCCTTTATCCTAAGTCCCGGCTCATCTACGCGCAGTTACACCAACGCCGCACGCACCAGGAACGTGCGCTTATCTCCCTTTTTATTACGTTATGTGCGGCAGCTCACTAATACCCGCCGCCCGCAGTTACACGTACACCTAAGACACAATTTCCATCCCTATGCCTAGCAAGAAAGCTCCCAGTAGCGCGTGCGCAAGAAAGGAGGCCGCCTTGCGCGAAGAAGCCGAGGCAAGTTCCGCGATTTCCGGAGCTTGCTCTCTCGCGCGATATTAAAGCTCGATCGGGATATTAGTATGCCAGTCGCGCGCGAAGCCGCCTCTGAGAAAATGCATGCGACGCGACGCTTATCGCGTATCGGCGGCACAAGCCGCGAGGGGCGTTTAGTATTTAGCTGCTAGCGAGGCGAATCTTTAGCGCTCCTCGCTAATCTAGGCGCCTGCGTTAATTTGCAAAATGGGTGAGCAAAGACGACGGTTATTTCGGTGGATCGATTGTTATGGGAAAAAAGGGATTGGTGCATACATTTCCAGCTTTGTTTGAACTCGAGGATGAATGGAACGGAAAGTATAATTTTTTTGGGACAAAAGTTTCATTGTAAAAAATTAAAATTGGTATGGTAATTTTTTCATTAATTATAAAGTAATTGTCATGTCTCATAACATTCGTTATTATTCATCTCATGAATAGCTTACCAATTCAGCAAAAATTATTTGAAAAAGCCTCATTAGTATCATTTTTCGAATTACATAAATGAATCAGTACACAATTTCTCTGTAAAGGCAGTATAAAGCATATATTAAAACCGCGAATATACCTGTCGGTCATCCATAAATTCGCTCTTATCGTCCGGAGAGAGGCGAAAAAAGCGCATCCCCGATTTTTGTCAATCAACATTAACCTTTTACGCTCAGGCTCGCGAGTGTCACAAAACGCGCCTGGCCGAATTCGTGCTTTTGACATTTATAACGCCAGTGCCAAATTCACAATATTTTCGCAACGTTAATTGACTTCGGTCATACGGCGACGCGTGCGGGGCGCGGCCAGGCGCAACTCGAATTTATCGCGCCATCGCTCAGCTGGGACATTGTATATACTGTAGCCGGGGCGCGCGCGCGTCAAGTTGCAGCGGCCGCGAACTCGTCGCCGCGGCTCATTAATGGCGCGCTCTTTCGTCCTCGCGGTGTTATATACGGCGCTTCGGCCGGATGGGGGGTGGGGGGAGGAGCTGTGTTGTCGATTGCCAGGAACGAGAATTTTCATTAAGCCAGCCGCTCCGTTGCGTGGTTAACCGGTGCTCGTGTGTACATAACGGCTGGATCGAGCGCGGCATTTTTTTTCGCTGGTAAACGAGGGAATGCGTGAAGGGAATGTGCACGCGGCTGTCAAGGAAAAACGGCAGGGGACGAAATTATATGGCGATTAAACGTGGAGGGAATCTTTCAGAGGGGAAATACGAGGACAGTTTGTATCTTTTTAGTGAGGCTCAACATTGATTTAGTTGTGATAATTTGTTAAAGATGGTGACAGATTAATGGAAAGTTATTTTTGTACTTTTGTATACAGTTTAATTGAATTGTTTAGTTAGTGAAAGATATAATTCGCATACATTTAAAGGTATTTTAAATTTTTATTATGAATCCAATTAACGTTGCATTTATTCACACATATACATCCATCTTTTATAACGTAAATAAAAATATTGCATTAATTTCCGCGAATTATTATTAAAAATCTTTATAAAAACACTTTAATTTATCTTTATTAAACTACTATTTGAGATTAAGATAACTAATTTCTTTTAGAAAAAGTAAGTAAACTTATTTCTTTCGCACGCCTACTTTTGCATTTTATTCGTGATTAACAGACTGCTTCAATAATATAGCTGAAAGAACGGATAAGGTGAAGTGAAAAAAGTTTCGAAAGTAAACGAACCGTCTTTGACTTTGTAACTTAGTGTATACTGTATGATTTAGGTTCATAGGGTTAAAATAGGTCGATATTAAAATATTTTATGCTTGGAAAAAAGTATTACGAAATTGCAGTAAAGTGAATTAATAGTTGGAAAGTCTTGAGTTTCTTCTTTGTAAACTTTTATTAATTGCGGGACGATTTGTCTTCTTCAAATTATTGAATTACAACTGTCAGAAGCAAAATACGATTTCTTGAGAAAGTAATTTTTAAAAAGCTTTACATTTTACAGAAAACTTTTTCACGTAATTCTGTCTTAACATTTTTCAATACACCGAAAAGAGTTTATCTCTTTCCATAAAAAAATGCTCGCTTTTATTTCATCCTATCCAGAACTAATATCGCTTTTCACTTTGTCGTTACAACGAGATCGTCTATACACCGGTAGTAATACAAACGTTAAAGAGAGGGAGAGAGAGAGAGAGAGAGAGAGAGAGAGAGAGAGAGAGAGAGAGAGAGAGAGAGAGAGAGAGAGAGAGACAGAGAGAGACAGAGAGTTGCTCGTTTTCTAGAATAGTGAGTGGTCGACGTGAGCGAAATAGCAGTACAAACGATGCCTGTGTGTCGGAAAATCGGATTGATGTCGCGGAAACCGTAAACAAACGCGCAAGCGATTGCCGAATAAATAGGCGAAATGGACCATTATTAGCGGGATAGTTACCTGCGACGTACGGGGAAGAGCTGGGAGGAGTACAATTAATTTTGCACTTTCAATGAATTTCTAAGCGAGCACAGTTGTGTTGAAGATACAATGTTCTGCGTTGCTGTGGCGAAAGTTAGAACTAAGGAACATTTATTATAAAAATAATACTGCA
>JAPYZB010002077.1:0-12758 GCA_030522745.1 Eupelmus kiefferi | reverse complement strand
CTTATAAAAGTCGTACACATACATTTTTAGATTATTTCTTTGATTAACACTTTTAAAATTAACATTCTTGCAGTTAATTATTATAAAATATAGATCAAATAAAAAAACTAGCACCTTATGAAATTTCTAAGTGTAATAAACAAAATATAAAATTATAAAACAATTTATAAAGTAAATAAAGTAATGTTATTATTACTTATTTTTGTTTAAGTTTAAATGTACACACTTTCGTATAAACTAAATTTACATCCAATCTCATAAAAAAATTTAACAATGAAATTAATAATAAAAATATTAGTATTAATAGATCCAATAAAAATCAAGTTAAATATAACTTATAAAAAACGATTTTGTATCTGCATTTCAATAGATATATTTTCTGAAATGAAATATTTCGTTTTATACCAACAAAAAATAATACAAATTATTCTCTTTTACAAGAGCAAACTTATACAATTAAAACTCTTATAATGGCAAAATAGTTCTTTTCTTAAAAGTTTTAATAAATAATTTACAGATAATAATAAATGATACCATACCTCATCATTGATACACAGAGCAATTTAAAAAAAAACACAGGTGAGTAAGTACGAAATTCTCTAGTCACAAAGAAATCTCTAAACGATCCGCACAAATAAACAACTGTAACAATGAAATTTATTATGTTAACAGTTAGTCGATAAAACATAAAAATCAACATTCACTTTACACCCGAAGCATTGAACAAAGCCATTCGCGTTTATAAGATGCACAAAGTGAACGAGTCTTCACAAGCTCGCTACTGCGAATCACAAGCGATTTCACAACTGACTAACTGAGCCGGCAAATGCCGCCAAGAGCGCGCGGCGCGCCGCCACAGTGTGCCGGTTGTCGCCTGCTCTAGCCCGCTGCGGCTTGGGCCCGGGCCGCCCTGCCGACCCGAGTATTATTGTTTTTTGTTTATGCACGCGAGTCGATACGTCTAGTCGCGCGATAAACCGAATTTGACACTTTGATGTCGGAAAATCATGTGCGGATCGGCTTTTTGCATGAAGATGTGATCGTGAATAAAAAACCTATACATAGAGTGAATCTTTGCCGTGAGCGAGTTCTCGGAAATCGAAATACGCGTATCTTTTGGAAATGTGGCGTGTAAATCTAAATGTAGTGTACAATGCGCCAATAACGTGTCTATATGAAATGATTTCTACCAACGAGACCAGAAAGCTAGCACTCTTAAGGTATGTATTTTAGGTTATTGTGGAATTTTAAGTTTAGTTTATAGATATAAAATATGCGTGACGAGAAATTTGTTAAGATACTTAACCTAAAGAAAATTTATTAAATATAAATTAGTACAAATTTTTTATGCTGCTAAGTATAAAATACGAATATATTTTCTTATTCATATCCAGATTTAGATCATATAAAATGCATATTTTTCTAAAATTATTTGAGTGAAATCATAGTCACTTTATTAAATGTAAACATCCAAAAAAATTCATATTTTTACTGTTGTACCTATTATGTCGACTGTGCGAGAGTGTGAGACCATAATTCCCCACATAAGGGTTTAGTTAGTGCCTTGATAAGCTCTCCTCAAAAAACATGAATGTTTAAAATAAAAATAGTATTTCAACTCAAATAATTTTAAAACTTCTTATACGTGGATAATAAACTGCCGAAACAATTTATTAACTATATAATACTGCCCCTTTATAACTCATGATGTTTATTATATTAATTTTTACGTATATTATTCATTTTTTCATAGAAAAAAGCTAGCTTTGAATTTGATCAATTTTATCACTTGTTATGATTAGTTTATTATTAATAACAATATTATTAAATTATTAATTTTTTAAACGAATCAAATGCAAATTATTTACATTTTTTTTATTAAAAATAATTCTTTTTGACTTCTATATAAATGAATCAAAAGCAATGAACATCAAGGCAACCTTAAGAATGCGTATAACTTCACGCCTTCCAACGAGGGCGCCGTGGCTTAGTTGGTTAAAGCGCCTGTCTAGTAAACAGGAGATCGGGGGTTCGAATCCCCCCGGGGCCTCTCATGTGGATATTTTTTTTATTCTTTTTATTTATATAGATTAATTAACCATTGTTAATAATTATTATACAATGAAAATTTTTAAGGATGATAAATTATTTTTTTATTTATATAATTAGAAGATAATGAATTTATTTAGAAAACCGACATAATTTACTTTAATTACACTAAAAAAAAGTGGTTGTGATTAAATTATAACCTAAGACCTTTATTGTTATAACTTCTCTATAATTATTAAGATATTAACATTATAAGTATTTATTATATTATTTTTTGTGAAGCCAATCATTTTTTAGGTATATCGAGTGAATCTTATTAGTTTCTACAATTGGACTTCATTTAAGTTTTTGATTTAATCAATAATACTGTTGTTTCTGCAATAAAAAAAAGTTATATACGAAGTAATAATGTGTAATGCAAAAGTATATTTTATATTATCCATATACGCAAGTAAATCTATATCTCTATTTTTATTAAAGTTTCAATGGTTTTCATTTAAATGTAAACATACATAAAATTATTACAATTCATATTATTTTTAAGTAAAATTATTTTCTTATATAACATTTTTTTACTTAAGATATGCAATATTTACACTTCTACGCAGCTCAAACAACTTTTGAACATTATTATAATTTTTTCATTAAAAAATGATTTTCAAGTCGTAGAACTACTGTAATTTGTCGTTATTTGAATTATTATAACCCATGACTAAAACGGTGAAGTGAAATCTTTATCATAAAACTTGTTTACATCTCGTTATCGATTTTCGCGGGAAAGAAGATAATGTCTGCGGATACTTCTAGGACTGATATTTTATACCATAAATAATGAAATTAGTTCAGTATTAATTATTTATATACCGGTTGAATAGTTAAAAGCTTAATTTCTAACAAACATGGAAATTTAAATACAAGTTTATTTCATATGCTATTTTATAAATATAAGATCCTAACAATGTTTTATGCTATATATTTTTTTTACTTTAATAAATTTGTAAAAAACTATTTTTCTCAAATTAAAAAAAAAAGAAAAAAGTCGACGAGGATGGGATTCGAACCCACGCGTGCAGAGCACATTGGATTAGCAGTCCAACGCCTTAACCACTCGGCCACCTCGTCCCGCTGGCTGGCGTGCTCTGAATGCTCATCATGACTTGGATGTTTTTAATTCATCAAATTATGATCCGAAAATTCTTATATTACATAATATAGTCTTACACATAGAATGTTTTCAATTCGCTTTCGCTTAAATTTATAACTTTAGCCTGTTTTAATCAATTCATTTATATTTTTAATAATACATTGCAATATTAATTTTTCAATATACTTTAATTTATTGACCTTTTTTAATTATTTTCTAACAAAGACTGTATTAATAATGATAATTAGAATATAATGGAATATTTGTCATTAAGCCAAGTCAAAATTGAAATAGGTATAATTCAGGGGCTTAATCATGAATATACTAATAAGGACATGATCATTGCCGTCACTCTCAGCCTATTATTTCGTAATTAGTAAAAGCAAATTTTTTTCTTATTTTTAGATGCTGATAAAATAAAGTTTTTGCACATATTTAATATTCTAAATAAATTGTATTATCGTCGATTATATTATTAGTTATAGTCCCACACCTACATTCAATTTTTCTCTAAAGAAATATTGTCTTCAAAAATCATTTTCCTATTAATTTAAAAGAACAAATTTAAAAAATGATGGGTTTTATTTTTTACTAAAAGAATAAACTACATAAAATATTCTTTTTAAATGTTTAAAATGTATCGTCATAGCTTTAAAAGAATAAACAACGGCTTTTATTCTTTAAGAACTGTAAAAAGTATATTTTATAAAAATATAAAATATTTTCAGTTTATCATGAAAGAATTATTAAGGTCTTTTGCTTTACAGAGAGAAAAAAGTATGTAAAAAAAATATATTAAATTTAATACAGTTGAATAAATAAAGGAAGGCTTTGTTTATATACATAAATCAAATAAATAATTGTTTAAGTAAACAGGCAAATTTTTACTGTTTCTTTTAAACATTTTATGAAAACTAATGTCGAAGTGTAAGCGTTTTATTATTTCTCTTGGCTATTTTTTTTATTTCTCTTGACATATGAATCGGTGCATGTAAGAAGGGCCCAAAGTCCACTGTTCGGTAAAATTGTGATAAGATCAGATTTATGCATAAAAAATTATGCTTCGCACTATAATCTGAATAGAAAACAGCGAAAAACCTTTTTCAAAAATTTAACTACTAACTACATTTGTAGTAAATTTCAAAACAATAGCGTAACAGAAGGAATTCAGCTTTTTTAATTTTTTAAAAATTTATTTAAGTGGATTTTGGGTCCCTTTTGCATGCTCCGATTCATATAGGTATCGGTATTTTTTCTTCTGCATGCATGAATCGAATAGAGATATAAGAAAAAAAATCAATTATAGAATTATAAATTATACACTAAGGATTTATTAATTTTTCTAAAATATTTGGTAATAAATTAATCATAATTCTTTATAATTAAAATTTTATTGATTTCATAAAATGTAAGGTGAAAATAATCAGAAATATAAGATAAGCGTAACTACCATCCATAATTATCGTGTGCTACACGATACAGTCTCAGTCTAGTGATTTGGTCCCTGTCGCGTACTCGGAAAAATTGCTTTAAAAGTGGAGAAACATACTTTTACAAAAAGAAAATTTTTTTGAACTATAGAAATCCAAAAAATTACTATACTTTTCAGAAATAATCCTACTTTTAGTAAATTTCGCTATTTCTAGTAAAATTTACTATAAATCTTTCAGATAAAATTTCCTAAAAAGTTTTGTAATTTTATACCGTGTATTGGCTTGCATATTTATTATTTGTTCAATATATTAGCCTGAGTTAATTAATAAATTTCATCTATCGCTACCGATTCAATACATTTAAAAAATTACACATATTTTTAAATAGCCAGAAACAGTGTGCAATATTATTATTAGTTGTCTTTAAAAATACCAACCGATTATATTTAATCTTATATTACCGATTATATTTTAATAATAACTAAGTAGCATAATAATAACTATCATGTTAATTTTAGAAGTAACGTATAGAGAAAGGTTGTTGGCAATAATTTCAGCAACAATAAATATAGTTTTATTTTGTAATTAAGAAAATTACACTTAAGTACTCTATATTTTACCTTATATGAAACAGAAAGTTTATTAGTTATTGTACATCGCAAAATAATTGATTGTTATTTTGTTATTTTTTAAAGCGCGTATCAGCTGATGAGCTCATTGACGTCAGTTTTGTTAAAAATAAGGTTACTGTTGTTGTCTATCTAGACTTTTGCGTTAATGTCGTGTTTTCTCGTTAAACTTTATTAATAAGCGTAGAACAAAAAGTCTAGTATGTAGTATAAGCAAAAAATCTCAGATATTTTATATTCAATTACTGTCTTTTACAGTGTTATTTTTTCTGATTATTTCATTATCTAACTATCATTACGTTTTATAAAATATGTACCGAGGTTTTTGGTACACATTTAATTAATAACTTGATAGTGCAATTTTATATTACGAAATTATTTTACAGGTTTAGGGATACATTATTGATATTAACCAAAATATAAAAACAATAGTTAATTTTTGTTTAATTATATCTTGGAGCAATGAAATTTATATTTATAAATTTAATAATATAATAATGCCGGTCAGTTACCGACCGCTCGTCAAGCTGTTATATCTACAGAAAGTCGAGTGCAGTCGCGCCGCGACTTCTATTTTGGTAAGGCGTTTCGTGATGCAGTGACTGTTTTCCGTGTACGCATGTATTATGTTGCGCTTTAGTATTTGTTTGAAAACTTCAAGGCAAGTAATTATAAAAAATAAGCTTTTCACGAGTGACGCAACATATCTTTAAAGTACTTATCGTTTTCTATTTGTTTTGCAATCTTAACAAAATTCATCGAATAAATATCGTTATCGTATAATTTCAGTTTTCGTTAAATTAGTGAAAATCGTCTTACTCTTAATTCGAGGCGATTAATACGTTGAGCCTTCGTGAAAGGCTCCAAAAAAAACCAGTAATAATGCAGTAGGACATCGAAGGTAGGAGAAGCTCAATTTACGTCGAGGAGAGTTAAATAACCAGTCGACTTACACAACCTAACTATGCAGCATACCGAGATCGGCCGTCTGTTAGTATGGATGAATTATTATATACTCCTGTTTACGATGACAATACGCAACAGAGTTTGGAGCAACAATTTGCTCGACTTAAAGGTAAGTTTATTATTTATTTATTAACGAAAAGTCAAGTGTTATAGTATTTTTAAATTAAAATTTTTACTTAATTTTTTATTTATTATTTTTTATTTTTATTTCTTTAAATTATTGCTTTAATTTATTGAGTTTAACAAAATAATATTTGATTTATTTTAATTTTATTTGATAATTATTTTATAGTTATTTTAAACAACATCATTTTTTACAATATTGCAATAATGATTCTATAAGTATGGTATTTTAACATTTTTTTATCTTCTTATCATAACTCAATAGGTGAATGCTACGTAGATCATGCTGGTGCCACACTGTATTCTGATAATCAGATTAAGAAATCAATGGATGATTTGCTGCTATCGTTGTACACAAATCCTCATTCCAACGGTGTCAATGGAAAAATCACAGAGGAGACTATTGACAACATCCGATATACGTAAGAGATCTTAGATTACATAAAGAACTTTCTGCTTAATCAATTTCAGATCATTGCTTAAATGTGTTTATTTATTAGTATTTTAGATCATTTTCATACAACTCAAGATGAATATACTGTTATTTTTACATCCGGTACTACTGCATCATTAAAACTAGTTGCTGAAACATTCAATTTTAAAAACAAGGAAGACAAATCCAATGATATAAATGGAAATTTTGTATATCTTCAAGATAATCACACATCAGTTCTTGGCTTGCGAGAATTCATATCTCAAAGAGGAGCTAATGTCACTTGTTTAGATCATGAGAATGCATTTAAAATTTTGGACCAAAAATTTAATGAAAATCATTTCACAGATCAAAGCACTAATTCACTCTTTGTATATTCAGCTCAGTGTAACTTTTCAGGATTGAAATATCCATTAGAATGGATTGAGAATGTAAAAAATGGATGTCTGAATTCATATACAAAAAAAGAAACTAATTGGTTTACTTTGCTCGATGCTGCTTGTTTTGCTGCAACTAATGATTTGAATCTCTCTATTTTCAAGCCAGACTTTGTGTGTATCTCGTTTTATAAATTATTTGGTTATCCAACTGGTATAGGGGCTCTTCTAATAAAAAATGATAGTGCACATGTTTTGCAAAAGGTTTATTATGGAGGTGGAACAGTAAATGTAGTTCTCAGTTCAAAAATGCATCACGTGAAAAAAGAATCTTTACATGAAAGGTAAGCATAAAAATTTCAAATATGTATGAAAAATTATTAAATTAATTTTAATGTGTTGTAGATTTGAAGATGGTACAATTTCATTTCTGTCGATAGTATCATTGCAATATGGATTCAAAATTTTATCAGAAATCTCTATGCATCAAATATCTATGCATGTATTTTCTTTAGCTAGATATTTGCATCATTCTTTGCTTACTTTACATCATGAAAATGAAGCTCCAGTGATTGAATTATATTCAGACACAGATTATGAAGTAAGAAATTTACAAGGAGGAATCGTTTCGTTTAATGTATTGAGAGCTAATGGAGAGTATGTTGCTTACATGGAAGTTCTTAATATGGCTGCTCTATATAAAATTCATTTACGTACTGGCTGTTTTTGTAATCCTGGAGCTTGTCAACGTCACTTAAAACTTTCAGATAAAGATATTTTAAAAAATTATGATAGTGGATATACTTGTGGTGGAACAAAAGATTTAGTTGATGGTAAACCTACAGGTGCAATAAGAATGTCTTTTGGATACATGTCAACAATAAAAGATGTGGAAATAATTTTGCAGATGATAAAAAATTGTTTTCTCACTGGAAAAGCAATCCATAAATATCCATTATGGTGGTTAGGTTTTAAAGATAAATTACAAGAAAAATTCAAAATTAATTGTACAAAAAATTCAAGAATAAACAATACTTTATATAGCTTTGAAAAAACTAAAATTAGTAGTACATTGAATACAAACAGTTTACAGAATCAGATGTATATAATATCAGAAAACAATAACATTGAAACTAATGGATCTAACAAGCATTCCAGTTTGTCTAAAATATTTGTATATCCAGTTAAATCATGTGCAGCGTATGAAGTAGAAAGTTCGTGGAAGTTAACATCTAAAGGTTTGCAGTATGATAGAGAATGGATGATTGTAACATCTGCGGGAGTATGCTTGACTCAAAAACAAGATACAAAATTATGTCTGATAATGCCAGTTATTGATTTAAAAAATAATGAATTGAATTTAAGCTATCCAGGTAAATTTTATTTTTTCTTAAGTTATTTCTACGAATTTATTATAAAAAAATATTAATGCAAATATACATTTTAGGTATGCCAAATGTAAAAGTTCCATTAAATGTTTCATCGTATAAAATCAATGGCAAAGTATGCAGAGGAAAAGTTTGTGGACATAAAGTAGAAGGAATTGATTGTGGTGCAGAAGTTGCAGAGTGGTTAAGTTTAGCTTTAGGAAGACCTAATCTTAGACTTATCAAGCAAACTGAAACAGTTAAAACAAAACGTAATATAATTATTTTACATAAATATAAAATTGAAATTAAAATAACTGAATTAATAATCAATGTAATGTTTATAGATACAAATGAACCTGAATTATCCTTTGCTAGCCAAAGTCAGTATCTTTTAATAAATGAAGCAAGCATATCATGGCTTGCTGACAGGATCCCAGAAGATTCTGAGTGTGAGAAAAGTACAATTTTACAAAGGTTTCGAGGTAATTTTGTAATTGAAGGATGCACACCTTTCCAAGAAATAAAATGGAACGAAGTTAAAATTGGAAATTGTCACTTTCAGGTATTTATATTATTGACATTGAAAATTTTTACTTATTTAAAATAATTTTTAAATAATTTGATTTTTTTAGGTTGAGGGAATTTGTACTAGATGTCAAATGGTGTGTATTGATCAAACCACAGGGAAAAAGACTGTAGAACCTTTACGTACATTAGCTGAAGAATTTCATGGTAAACTTAAATTTGGAATATACCTAGTAAAGAAGCTTCAGGAAAATAATGTTCTGAAATTAGGAGATAAGATACATTTTAACTGAAGAAGAAGAAAAACTTAAATGTGATATATTTTTAGATAATTATTATAAGCTATTAAGTACAAAAAATATATATTTATATTCCAATGTATTATATAATGTATTAATTAGGCATTTATTAAAAAAAAATGTTTTATAGGATATTATTCAATAATATGCACAAAGTATTTTTGTGAACAATTTTTGTATTTTCAATAGACATTTATGAAAAAACAATACAATAAATTAAAAAATTATTTATAAAAAAATATATTTTTTTTTACATTTATACAACATATATTTTTTTTACATTTATACAACATATATCCATAAAATTTGTTACTATGTACATAATTCTGTGCATTACTAAATATTAATTGTACACTTTTGTGTAGTTAATATTGTTACGAAATTGCACAGGTTATAGGTTGCTGTTTTTGAATTTTCATTATTGGTTTGCCTTCTGATACATCTTTTACCATTTCAGTAACTTCATTGAAGTCTGGGAAAGCCATAGTTTGTAATTTTGAATAAACCAACTCATCGTTAACTTGTACTTCAAAGGATGCTAAAAAAAATGTTATTAAAAGGCAGTAGTTTTTAATTTTGTACACGTTTTTATATAAAATCGGTAATTATAAACATTAGCCAACCTTGCCTTCCTGGAGCTCCAGTAATGTGAGCATCTGGTACAGTATTTTTGATTTGTTCAGCCATTTCTATAAATTGTTTTATATGACCACAGGTCCCGCTAACAAAAAACAAAAAAACACAAACTTTATAACTGCAACATATTCTAAAATAGTTTACGCTACCACTAACAATTGAGGTTATGTTTTTGTAAAAGTATTATCATAATAGAAATTTATTATGAAAAGAACATTATTTACCAGTATTCAACATTGATCCTAACTTCAGAATCTTGAGACATGATTTTAAATGGCTTGACAATTGCAGGATCTTTTTTAAAATAAAACTAGTATCGAGTTTTTACTGTGTTTGTAATCCGCAGCAGACGACCTTGCTAAGTTCGCCATGCTTGAGTTTGCACGTGATAGGTTGTCTATGAATCTTCTGCTTATTTATATGACTATAATTATATTTTTATCAGAGTAAATGAATGAATTTTAGAAAATTGTTTATTTCTTTATTTTTAAAACGCTTGGATAGAAAATTAATTTCAGTTTACAAATCCATTCATTTAAGATTAAAAAAAATATAAATAAAATTTTTTTTGAATAATCGCTTGAAAAATAATAAAAAAAATTACGCTGTCATAAAATTTTACTTTTATGAGTAGCTGAACAGAACAGAAAAAAGAAAGCCTTTCCTTAAAACTCTGTACCTTATCACACTGACCTGAATTTCCAAACTAAGCTCAGGCGTTGACAAATCCGTCTAGTAGATGGCGCTGAATGTTCTAAAGTCGGCGAGAAGGCCACGGTGGTAGCGCGTAAGTTCGTTATCAGCAAACTCCTCGTCAGTTTGTAATTGTCAAGCAGAGAATAGGAAAAATAGTGTGCTCGCTATCGCGTTATTCTCGACACTGTTTCTTTTCCTCTTCCTCCATACTCGAGAATGAAGGAAAATTCGTAGGCCTGGACGAACAAAAAAAAGAAGCTTAGTAAAGCTTGCGCGATCTCGGTTTTCAACGCGTGTCGTTGGAACGAAAACACGGACTGGAAGAAGAAAAAAAGGAGCGATCAGCTCTCTCTCGCGAAGATCAACAGGTGGTGTGCGCCTCGGCGCGCTTCGGAAATTCGGCTTGTGCATTGCAAAGATTGGTCCTAAGCGTGTCCTGGCCTGGTTTTTGGCTCAAAACACTGCAGAGCCAGTGCCGAGCGCGCGCGCGGGCGAGTTTGCGGATTTAGCAATTGGGTGCGCGGGCGCGCGCGAGAGCGAGGAGAGAAAAAGCCTCGTGTAAGCGAGCGCGCGCGCGGCCCCGCACCGGAAATGGATTACGATTATTTGCTAAAGTTTCTCGCGCTCGGCAATTCGGGCGTTGGAAAAACGAGTTTTCTGCACCAGTACACGGACGCCGCGTTTAATCCGCGCTTCCATTCCACCGTTGGCATCGACTTTAAGGAGAAGCGAGTTGTGAGACATGAATATGCCTTCTATATACCTACACCTATTTTTTACTTTTTTCTCATCCTTTTTACCTCCCTTTTCCTTTATGCGCCTGCGGATTTGTTTCTTTTTAATGGTTATTCGCAGCTCTGGCATTTATTTGGGTTAACGCGGTTCTGCGTTGGACAAAGCTATTTTTAACGCGCGAATCTGTCCACGTGTATAACTCGGACCGATTGTTATTTTAAAGCTCACGTATTCTTTTTTATTGTTTGTGCGCAGGTGTATGAGTCAGCCAGTGGACAGAGTCAGAGAGTGCACCTGCAACTCTGGGATACAGCTGGACAGGAAAGGTTAGTCGTAAATTATTTTTATGGAATATTTTAAATATAGCATTTTTATAAATTCATTTAAACACTCCTCTTACTTTAAAGCACATTTTGTTTTTATTTATATTTATTTATAAGTTTTAAAACAAGAGCAACGATATTATGTTACTTGAGTATTATATACCATATGTTTCAATTAATTTTCCAAATATTCGCTTGAAAATAATTATACTCTTTAAAAGCCATAATATTTAAAGGATCGTTTTAAACGATTATTTAGGTTTCGAAGCTTAACCACGGCCTTTTACCGAGAATCGATGGGCTTTTTGCTGCTGTTCGACTTGACAAATGAACAGTCCTTTCTCGCAGTAAGAAATTGGTTGGATCAGCTTAGGGTATTGATCTTGATTTTTTTTTATACAGTATTGATAAATTGAACGGTCTTTTGAGCCAAAAAGTCGATAATTAAATTTCTCAACAAAATTGCATTGTAAAATAGTATGAAAAAGTTTGTTTGAAGAATACAACTGTGTATCGATTAAGTAAGAAGCGGGTAACGCGCTGACCATAGGAAGCTCGATACAAATGCTAATTACCACGGCTCGATAAGTACGTACGTGTTCAAAAGAGCGAAAAAATGCCTCGCGCTTAAAAAAAGAGAAGCTAATAACACGATGGGCTCTAAAAGGCTTGTTCTAGTTTCCAGCAATTTTCATTGCGATCACGCTTAAAGAAATGTAATAAGGCAAATAATCAAAAGGCTAATTCCACGCGGGCTGCGCGTGGAAAACTCGTTTGCGCAGATGTACGCCTACTGCGAGGATCCCGACATAATTCTCTGCGGTAACAAATCGGATCTCGAGGACAAGCGCATAATTAGCGAGCAGAGGGCTCGAGAGCTCGCGGAAAAGTACAAGTACGTATATACGAAAGCTTGAAAGAGAAAGAGCCGTGTACGTGTAATAGGAGAGACTCTCAAGAATCATTGCGGAATAATTCCGTTTTCCGAGCAGTCTTTTGAAATCACTCCAAGAGACGGAA
>JAPYZB010002075.1:0-13299 GCA_030522745.1 Eupelmus kiefferi | reverse complement strand
TATGATTCGTTTATTTTTATTATGCTTATTTTTACATATAAACAAATTTGTTAAATGTTAGTGTTTTGACCTGCTCTGTCATGCAACAGCAACCTTAACCCCCAATTTTCTAAGCGAACTTAGTTTCCTTATAGTCTCTACAATATATATACATCCATTTTTTTACCAAAAAATATTGGGCAAAACTATGAAAAATATGAAAATGTATAAAATAAAAACGTATGCTGGCATAAGACTATGTACTAATACATTTCAAAAATCCGATTTCTAAAATCTTCTATCTTCGTTTTTTGATCATTGACCTGACCTAATATTTTGCAGAGATTATGGTATAGACCCTACAAACAAAATACTTTAGTTTTATGCAAAAATATTGGCATTTGATTTTGCTAAAGAACGTCCTTAACCGGTAAAATATTTTTAATTCATTAGATATATTAAATAACTTAATAAAATACTGAAATAGTAAAGATAAATTTCATTTTGATTTATTTAAAAATCAAAAAATTGCTTGCTTGTGTCTGTCATTTCTATAAATTTTCCTATTCTTTTGTTACGATTAATGACACTATTGAATATTTCAAGTACGTTTTCTCTTAATTTTCTCTTTCTTTGTTTATGCTAATTTCTTCTATTGATTTATCTTTTATGGAGCTACAATGGTGTCCCAAATAATATTTATAACAAAATTAAATTAACAAATTAACGTTAAAAATATTAGTCAGTAGTATTGTATTAAAATATATAAATATATCATTAAATTTTGAATTACTGTATTTTGTTAAATAAAGATAAAATGTATTTGCTTGATCTTTTGATAAGGTCAAATTTATTTGATTTCATTTATAAAATAAAATTTAATGGAATACATACTTTAATTTGATGGAACCAAACATATTTTACAAAAGCATCGTTTGAAATAGTTCAAATTTTTCAGAAAAAAAGAAAATTTAAAAATATTACTAGTAGTTGCTTGAAACTTCTTTGTTTTGTTAAAATATTGTGTTTTAAAAGTGCCGTTCTACATTATGGAGACGTCGTAGAATTTTGGTAGGGTGGCATTTTTTTTTTAATTTTGATTTAAATGATTCAAAAAGACAAAGAGAATACTTACGAAGATGAAAACTTATTAAGATACGTTATAAACTAATTTTTTTTTAATTTCTATTTATGGTAAATTAGTTTTATGCAATGCAAACTTTAATATTTCTAAGTTTTCAGTTATTGAAATTTTGTTTTAATATGATACAATAACATCTTGAATAAAAAGGCTAAGAGTGCTTTTTAATCTGCACCTAGTTTTGCATAATAATGTAAATTTGTCACTGAGTTAAAAGAAAATAAATTTACGACCCTTTGCATAATATCTAAAAATATATATATATATATATATATTATACAATTTGATGATATACTAAAGTATAATAATAAAGTACAATTCAAGTAATGAATTGTTCGAAATTTATTCATTGAGGGCTCAGTATCTCCGCTATGATTTGACGGTATTCAATTCAAGCTTTTCTGTATGCTATAAGTTACACGCGCTTGCTACGTAGCATCGGCGTTTGTAGTACATACTTATCTGAGGCTTGCTTGGTATGCCTACGAAATTTCACTACGGATCATAAACGTGTCACTGAAAATGGAGCGTCTCGTCACAAAGTACCGATCGAAACTGTTCATTGGATTGATGTTAGATAATTAAATCATTTTAGCTGACACAATTTCGGACCCGAATTTTAAAGATTTGATGAATAGAAAACAATCTAAAGCAATTTAGATGCTCTTACATCTAACGTTAAATACTTATTAAAACTTCTCATTGTAATAATAGATTGTATTCGAAGAATATAGCTAACAACAGATGCATCTATATCTCTTATAATTTCTAGCATAAATATCTGAACCTTGATAAATCATAGATAAGTTTTTTAATAATTTAACTTTTAAATTTAGTTATAAATGAAAAAGCAGTTGATTTATTTACTTAATTAAGCACTTTGTAAGGTATGTAATACTCGAAAAGTTTGATAATGATTGACCAAGTGCACTACTATTTGATTTCTATTAAAATAATGTTGCTTGTTTAATGAATATAATTGCCTTATTAAATATGATACTCTATATTATTATTCTCCATAACAATTTAGATTTAAACACATATTTTCTCTGAAAGTATATACGGTAAATATTCTCAAGAATATTAAACTTAAGAACTGACAAAACAAATAGTGTTCTTGTAAATCAATTAAATATTAATAATTAGTAATATTGAATCACAATCAATGAACTATAGATATTATATTTTTTACATAATTTATAAGTAAACAGAAAATATTTAAATAGATTAGAACTTAATTGCTATAAAATTAAAAAATTTAACATATCTATGTTATTTCTATAAATTAATTTATATCTATAAATTTTTATATATATTTTATTATTAATTATTCTCAGTCAAAATTATTTATTAAAAAGATGAGTACGTCTTTGCGAAAAAAAAATGCATCTTCTTTTATATAATTTATTAAAAAATTATTGTTCAAACTTTTTAAGTACGTGATATTCGAATTTTTAAGAAAAGTAATTTCTTTAATATTTAAATAACGTCCTCCGTTTTGAAGTCGGTTAAAAAGGACTGTTAATTTTTTTATG
Organism: Eupelmus kiefferi; assembly: GCA_030522745.1. Classification (NCBI taxonomy): domain Eukaryota; kingdom Metazoa; phylum Arthropoda; class Insecta; order Hymenoptera; family Eupelmidae; genus Eupelmus; species Eupelmus kiefferi. Next base: position 10,644 of record JAPYZB010002075.1, on the reverse strand, counting down.
TTATATTTGTATTTTGAATATTGTATTTCATAAACCTCAGCTATTATAAAAACATTAAAAGGAATTTAATCGTTATTAAATTTTTATTTATGTTTATTTTATTCATCTTTCATTTTTCAATAATTTAATAATTCTTTTCAATAAACTTAATATTATTAATAATATTAAACTTTTACATGTCAAAATTATTTATCAGTACTCAATATTGTTGCAGTAATCATTGCATTAATTTATTATAAATTAATAAATTAAATAAAAATCATTTTTGAAGTCAATCTAAAACATATATCAATATCTCCTGTATCATAATTTGTGTTATTATTATTAGTTTAAATAATAAATAACTTTTTTTGATGTTCAAATTTGTAATAGCATAGTGATTAAATGATAAAATAAATTACACACAAAAGAATATATAGAATTGCATCAAATAATTTATTAAATAGCGTACAAAAAGTAGAAAACACACACGAAGAGGGGAAGAGAGTATTTTACAAAAGTGCGGCAGCCCCACCAAAAACAGGTGCAGCCCCCTTAGTAGTCGCTAATAAATAACTCTACACATTCTCATCCAGCCAAACTTAAGCCTGAGCAAAGGCAGAGTAGGCGAGGTTCTGAGCACCAGCGGCGTCGACCTCGGGCGTCTCCTGGAAGGATCGGTATTGGGCAGCCTGGTATTCCCAGGGTCCATGGGCGGCGATCGGCGCGGCGTGGCTGTCAGCGGCGATCTTCTTGCAGAGCTGGAAGATGGCCAGACCGACGGAGACGACGAAGGAGAAGAAGGAGAGCTGCAGGGCGTTCCAGGCCTTGAGACCGAGGACACCGATGGCCAGGGGGATGAGGGTCATGGCCTTGAGCAGGACGAACACGAGGATGGGGATGATGACCTTCTTGAGCTTGGACTTGCGGGCCTCGATGGCGCGTCCCTCGCCGAACTTGACGTTGAAGCTGAGTTCGTCATCGTCGATGTTGCGGGAGCTGACCTTGACCGAGGACTCGAAGGGCAGTTTGAAGGTGACGTCGTGGGAGGCGATGTAGCTGCGCACGGTCTCGAGGAAGGAGCCGTCACCGCTCAGGCTGCGACCAGACAGCTCGTCGACGGGGTACGAGTTGCGGGTAACTTCGACGGTTTCGGACACCTGTGGGAATTGAAAAATTGATTTTTTGATTAGTAATGAGTCTATTAAAAATATTTATTCTAGAAGAATTTGTTGTTTGTTATTTAAATGAAAAAATTTTAGTTTTAATGTTTTAATTTTTATTAGTTTTAATCTTTAATTGATCATCTATTTTAATTTTAGACTATTTAGATCTTTCAGATGAAAATAGATCGAATAGCTAAACATCTTATTTCTACGAAACAAGTAGAAACTTGAAAAATACCTTGTAGTTGTCCTTGCGGAAGAGCTGATCGAGCAGATTGAGAACCTTGTACTTCATGCAGGAAATCTCGTCGTTCTTCTGGGAGCACTCGAGCTTCGTTTGCTCCACCATCGCGTCCATGCTCGTGCCCTTCCAGAACTCATTTTTGGCTGGCTGACCAAACGCCACCGCGGCTACGGCGCACAATACGACGATCCTCGCTACTGAATTCATTCTGCCTTCTCGTGTGTGTTTGTTCTTCTGTTTCTTTGGTGGTGCTGTAGGTGCCGAGGACGCGACGGCTGCGGTTTGCTGACTGATGCCGACTGGGACGGGCAAGTGTCTATTTATACGGGGCGCGCGTAGACCGCCTTCAAAATCGCGAGGGAGCTCACCGAGCCCCCACTTTTGGCCGTGTTGTATGTGTACCGCTGCTCCGCTCGCCACGAATTTTCTTTTCGTTCGTGCACTTGCTGCTGTATACCGTATAGATTCGATTATATTGAGGTCTTATTCGCTTGCTGGTCGAGCCCGAGCGGACGTGTCCTGGGTGCGAGAGTACGACGCGACGGATGTGGAAGACGGCGGCGGACGGAGGAAAAGCTAGCTGAGCTCTCTGCGGCGTTTTTTTTTCGAGGCGCGCAGGATTTCTGGGTCTTGGAGCGGGTGTCATGCATTTTGTGACTGTTGCATGTTTGCCTTGTGTGGCGTTGCACTCGCGGTATGCGTTTTGAGGAAAAGAGAGGAGACGCGCGCAGGTTCGCTGATCTTTGCGCACTTTCGATTTTGATCGAGGGAAAGGAGAAGTTCAATGTTTGCGGGAATTCGTAGGGTCGATAACTGAAACATTTTAAGATATCTAGAACTGGGAGAAGAAGCTATTATTTATTCATAATATTATAATTATTATTTTTATTTTTATGGATACTTATTAGATATTTATTTATTGTCCTTTTTAAGATATAATTTTTATAATTGACTATAGTTAACCCTTTGATTACCGAATTAATTTTACGAACCGTCAATTTTAATTTTATTTCCATTATTACTTTTTGTATGTTTAATGCATATTATATGATTATATTTTGTATATATTTGAAAATGATGTAAGTTAATTTTTTCCAATAAGTACATGAAAAAAAGTTGTTATAACAACCATATCCGAAATTTTTATGTTAACTACATTTTACAGTGGGAATCAAAGGATTGAAGCAAAAGTTGTTGATAAAGGAATAAAATAAAAATTTTTATTTCAAATTCCAAGATGTACGACTATATTAATTATATATCATTTTTTAATGAAAAATGTATTTAATTTAATATTTGGAATAGTTATTTTTACAGTACAATTCCTGTCAATGTAAGTAAAATAGAAGTTTTTAAAAGTAAACCATACTTAAGAAAGTTAAAAGGTTCTCATATTTCTCTGATGACTTCAACACTAATGACTTCTTAGGTTAAATCGCATGAAATGTATGACGTCACAAGAAATTTTCAAACAGCTAAACTGTATCAAGTTTTGGAATATTGTTGATTTAAAGAACTTGGTTGCAAAAAATAACATTTTTAGCAAATTTGATATTCAAAATAAAAAATTTACCAAACCATGCAATTTATTTTTTAGTACCCTTATAGAACCTAAGAATGATGTGATGCTTATTCGATATATAATATGTTAATCATAAATAAATAAAATATCAATAATAAGTAATAACAATTAATTATTTGTGCATGAGAATTTTTATAAGTAATTAAATCTTTTCTTTTATATATAAGTACTAACGAGTAATGTCCCTTATTACTATTTGTTGATAAAATTGTTGAACATCATCCAGTTGTGCGTCAATCTCTCGAAAGTCACTTTCGCTTAGTAAAAATTAAATATGCAGGACTATCCTTGGTATGAAAGTGTATCATGCATATTGAAAAATGTTTTGTATAAATTTCATTAAAGTTAGGTATATGATTTCTAATTTGAAGTAAGTTATAATAAAAAAATTTTTGCTGATATTTATTACTATGAATCTGAAGAATTTTATTATAGCTTACAAATTTCTTTGTATTAAGGGATCTGTTCCTTTTAGAAAGTAAATAATAAAAAATATTATTCAAGTTCTATTGCATTTAATAATTGATACATTGACTATTTAATTTAATAATTGTAATAGTTAAAAAATGATGTTTAATTATAAAATTTATAAAAAACTTCAAAAAATTGGTCTCGCACGAAAATTATAGTATCTGCCAATATCGTTTGCAAATTTGAATTTTTTTAGTATGCATGAACGGCGTTGATAATTATATACACTAGTCGAGAAAGAGACACAAACATACTACTTTTGAGCAAGTCAAAATTAAAGGAATAAAAATGGTTTCTACTTATGAACAGAATTTCATAGTATATTTCAGCATTCAATGAACATTCAATCATCAGTTACATTTACAGTTAAAAATCACACTGGAGATTCCATTCTCATAACGGTCAATAAACAGGACCTTTAATAAATAGCTTCTAATATCAGTAGATGAATTATATACAGATCCTGCCAATAATACTCCAATCATATTATAGAAAATCTATAAATTATTTTAAAAGCTTCTGACAACGACTATCACCAAATATGAATTATTTCGAAATTACTTTCACAATGTGCGCACAGGCATGCGTCTCTTCTTTCGATTGAGACCTCCATGGATATCATATTTAATGTGCTAAAGAGTAATAAGACATTTTTTAACGTAGCTAACCCACTTCCATAGAGACATAGCGTGGGCGCTCCAATTAGCATCCTCTTTAGTAAGCAACGACCTGCGCGCACATACGTCGAACGGGTGCGAAGCTCTTGCTACTCATATAATGAGCCAGTGTCTGGCAAAAGGAGGATGTGACAAAAAGGTGTCGTATTTTAGACCTTATGTTTCAGATTTCCTTTTATGACGAGAAATTTCTATACGTGACCAGTTCAACAATTGGGAAGCATTTATGATTTCCAGATCAATTCTTTAACGTCTTAAATTACTATAATTTTAAAAAATAGCAGAATGATTTTCTCACTGGCAATGTGAGGCATGAAAACCTCTATTAAGTAAGTTGTGGTAAAAATAATATTTAATGAATCAGGGCATTTTTCGTGTTAAATTTGATTCAAATTCATTGACAACCTTGGTTTCGGTGTGATTATTAAGCACCGTCTTCAGGACTGTGATTTAGAAACTATATGAAAATCTCCATTTTTAATTTATGTATATGGGACTTTAAATATTTTATATACCCAGGCCTACACCTAAGGAAAATGATATTATTTGAATATAGATGATAACAAAATTGAGAACACAATAACCAAAAAGAGCAACTTCATGCATTATTAGAGGAGTCCTTATGCCTCTGTTAAAATCTACCATGTTGTCATTTAAGTTATACGTCCGAAAAAATGTCAGTTATACCTAAAGGGTACTAACATTATATATAGTCGACGCTAATACAAGTTTCCATGTTATCGGCGTAATCCCTTAGGGAGAGAAATAGATAGTGCAATGACTCCGTGGTAGAACTAAGTTTCTGGATCTAGAGATCACGAGGTTGGATGCCCACGCAGCGTACTTTTACTCCTATTCCTCTAAAATTCCTATCCTGTTACAAGGTATGCAGTATAGTCTCTTTCAATAAATGGTATCGAGTAACAATCGATGCAGAGAGAATTAAATCAAAACAATTTTTAAAATAATGTTTAAAACCAAAGTTAGAAAATTAAATTTATATTATTTTTAAAAAGTTTCCTATAAGAATAAAACATTCTTAGTAACTTGCATGATATTTGAAAAATTAAACATAAGAAATCAAATTTTAATTTTATTTACTGTTTTGGAGTAAACAATTATAAACAGATAAAGTAAACATTTTGTTTTTAGTTTAACTAATTATTTTAAAAAGTGAAAAAAGTCAAATAAATTAGTTTATAACAAATTATTATTTCTTTGTCAAAAAATAATATGATTTTTCATTATTTAAAAGATCTTAAGAAAAGTTTGATACTCTTGAAGTTGAAAAATAAATAATATTTATCAAGTTTAAGAATATAATGTGATTTGGTTATTGATTATCGAACTATCTTGATTATTAAATATGTGTATGATACACTTTATTACAGATTACATTACATTTAAGGTGTGATAATTAAATGCTAAACTTTATGTTTTAAATTCAATTGTAATCTTTAATATAAATCCATTCGTAGAAAAATACTATTGAAATTATTATTACAGAATAGCAACAAACATGTCAGTTTATTAAATAATCCAAGCTGTGTAAATTTATAAAATAACCTATCATTAATACGGTTAGAACTTAATCTCATTGTCAAAAGCCACAACTGAGTCCAAGTGTTCAGTGTTGACGTACGCAGCGTTTGAGCCCTTATCACCTATTCACAACACGCGCAAGTCGCGCGACTTTCCTTTCCCGTCTTCACACGTCGTATCCACGTGCTGCTGTTCCATTAACGGCTCACTAGGTTAATTTCACCCCCTACTTCTGTCAAAGAATATCGACAGCCGAAATCTACTTCGATCTTGAGAACGCGAGAATTGAGGATCAAGAGAGGATCTAATTTTCATGCCAGCCACGTTTTTATTCTCGATACACATACGCTTGCGACCTACGTTTTCACCCACTCTGAATTCTATTTCGTCTGGCGTGGTGATCTATTGTGCATTTTTAATGCGTCCGCTGCAATTTGGACTTTTAGGTCGTCAGTCGTTTGCATAGGCATCCAGGACATACAGCAGTCGTCTTTGAGGGATTTGAATTCTTGATCTGTTATCCTCGGTCATTTCCGGTTCCTACGTTATAAATATACCGTTTACAACTTTGCTATTGTCGGGATATTGCACTGCTTTTTAGGAGCTCAACGGTGATGCATGTGATTCTATTCGGATTTTTTCTGCAAGAAGTGTAAATAACTTTCGATTTTTTATCTTATTTCCGAAAAGATGGCTGTGAACTGACACGTACAACTTAAGTATTCAGTGCATAATTTGACTTTCAAGAATAAAGATTTTATTTATTATTGTGTAACAACGCCTATTTATAATTATGTAACACTTTAAACTATTTTATATAGAAATTATACAAATAAAACTAAAATTGAATTTTGATAGAATTCAATGAATGAGTAAGCTATACTTTCATTTAGATATTTAATGGAGGGTAAAAGAAACCAATACAGTGATTTTCGTAAGAAAATGAATCGCAATTCTTTTATTAAAAAAACATAAATAAAGGTGTAGGATCGTCGCTCAAATAAATTATTAAAATAAATACAAAATTCATATCATGTATATACATTATACATTAATCGATGCCTCATTCTCTCTTAATCTATTTGCGGTACGCTCTGTAGGGTCCGTGGGGTGCGGTGTCCCAGTGGGGTGGATGCTCGACTGGTGGGTGACCATAGTGTACAACCTCATAAGCGACCTTGGGCTTGGTCAGCTTGAAGATGAGCATGGCTCCGCTGAGGACGAGCGAGAGAAGACCAAGAGTTAGGGCCTTCCACGTTTTCAGGGCGATGAGAGCAAGAGCGAGTGGCACCAGGGCTGTGGCCTTGAATTTGAGACCCAGGAGGAAGGGGATCATGACTTTCTTCACGAAGCCTCGTCCTGAGAATTTTTAAGAATGCCAAGTTAGTTGTTTGTTTTTGTTTTTAAATTGAAACAAGTAAGTTCACACGTTCACGTAAATACTTTCTTTAACTTTAAGAATAAGATTTTTCCTGATACGTACCATTTCCGTTAGTCGATTCGCTAAGTGGAATGCTGATGCTTTTCGGCACGGAGTCGACCAGGGATCTGGGCACGATGTTTGAGCCTACAATAGCTTCCGGCAATTTAGCCTCGAGAGTGTGGCTAGCCAAATAGGCATCGAGTTTCTCCAACATGAGCGAACGCAGCTGTTCTCGCCTCTTGGGATCAACTGAGTCCTGGGATGCGTAGTATTCGTCAAAATCGCTGCTATCGTCAGCCATGCTGCGGGAACGCACGATTGAGAGGTCCTCCGTTATGGGTAGCCTATCTTGCTCGACGGCATCGCTAAGGTACTTAAGTACCTTGGGCTTGGCACACGATAACATTGACTCGTCATTTGCACACCTGAAATACAATAAATGGTTGAAAGATATATTTATAAATTAATAATACACCAATTTTAATCTCAATTAATCACGACTAATTAGTTTGATAACTTAAGTTCAATTCACAAGGTCACTTAATGTCGAAAAACGTATCGTCCAATCACCTGTAGTAAATGCTTCTGAGAGTATCAACTGTAGTCTGGAAATCAGCAGTCGCCAGACATACTGTAGCAGACAGCACAAAAACAGCGAAGATCCTCATGTTTGCTTGAAGAGTGAAGAACGCGCGCACAACCCACCGATCGATCGATTCGCGAGGCTAAACACCGAATGCCAGAGTAACGTAGGACCTGGCGGCTTTATAGGTACGTTGGAAGCTTCGCCGACGGCTACGTCCTCTGAATTTGAATGAGAAACGTGATCGTGCGCCTCGCGCGCGAAAGGAGAGAAGAAAGCACTGTAAGGTGGATTATCTAGGGTAGCGCGCCGAAGACACTCTCGCACGGGCAAACGGAATTTCGTTTTCGTCGGGCAATGGTAACGCTACTTCCGCTATATTTTCTATGCTGTCAAAGAGGTCGAATACTGACGAGTGTCAGATTTTTAAAGTTCGGCTATTGCTGCTACTTTTTTATAATAATCAGATTCATGGCAGATCTCGGATTTTAGGAACTGAATATAATTGATCTTTAACGATCTAAGATGTTTAAAATTCAATTTATTTCAATTGTATGAGTTGACATTTCGAAGGGATTGGTTATTCATTTCGACTATATGAATTAAAACTTTAGGAATGTAAAAAACATTTTGATATAAAATCGTGTTAGATAACTTTCAGAAAACTTGAAGTACGGATGATAAACTCTTCGGATTTTGTTGAAACTAAGAGAAACAATTATGAAAAATAACGGGACCCATTTCTTAGCATTCTTTTTAAAAGGCCTTATTTCTAATGGTGGCAGCTACAGAATGTCTCATTATACAGTATTTAATTTTTAAACATTTATAATATCTAAAAATTGCAGTTTGTATCGAAATCTAAAGATGTTAAATTGATTGGTTTCATTGCATTACAATACAAATGTACTTGACAATGTTAAATTGTCCAGGAAAGAATTTTAAATTACTTTTAACAATCATTATCATAAAAATCAATAATTTTACCTTGAATATTGTTAGTTTTATCCAGATGTTTTTTACATTACAATATTATACAAGTGCTATCACATTTAAAACGTTGCTGGAATAATTATAAGTTTTGAAAATTTATTTTACATTTTTTCATTTGATTATAATTTCTTACGAACTTTTATGGTTAGGGTAGCTTCGTTGTATTAGAGCAGGAGCTGGCACCGAAGCTTGGGTCTCAGCTTGAAACAGTAGAAGCAGATGCGGCAATTTACCAAAAAATGAAAATAATACGACTGATGATGAATACCGCCCATTCGTAGCAAATTTATAAGAATAGTTGGTTCATTCTGACACATTATATATTGCTTATTATTCCACATCTTCGATGGACCAGAAAATCAATCCTGATGGATACCAAGCAGCATGGTCTTCTCAACCAAACAGCTCCGTTAAGCAAGCAACCCCTCATACTCCGCAAATCGCCGGAACGCGCATCACAGGAGCGCGTAACAAGTAGTAAGTCTGAGTGTTTTATGCGCCGTATGAATGACCAACAGGAAACGAATTATTTAAATAAAGCGCATATAGTTAATACGGATTCACCTTTGGAATCATTATTATTGTTATTTCAGAAATTATTAGTAGATTTCCACCTTACGGTTCTAATTGTCAGAATTTTGTATCTTCATTCTCGGAATAAATTTTTTTTCCTGAGATTGGCCGCATGTAGATAAGGAAAAAAAAACTCGGAATACAGCTCCGTGCGAAGATAAAACTCTTCAGCAAACGTGGCAAAAATTTATATCACCAAGACCGCTAGTGGCACAAGCCAACACGGGTCGCGCAAAATACGATACGATGGCTTATATATGATCAATTGCAACAGATATTTTCTTAATCTGATATTACTAAGAACCCGATCGGAGACTCGAATTTAAATTCAATTACGAAGACGGTGACGATTAATTGTACGCAAAAAGCTACATCGCGTCGAAATCGCAACCGTTTTTCTACAAATGCTTCACATAAGATTCACCGGACCGGTTGATATACATTTAATCGGAAAAATCACCCGCACTGAGGAAGTATTCAGGTGAAAAACAGATGTCCAATCTTCGCTTAATATTCGATTTACATATCGGCATTGCTTCTACACATGATGTACATTTGAAATATATGTATGTTAGAAGCTACATGCCTTTTTGCCATGTCAGGCATGGCGTTTGTAGGTGTGCGACATCCGAAATACACATGCGGCAGCGAGCGACATGCCTTTTTTCCCTGTCAGGCAGGGCCGAATCCGCTGCGCGTCACTTGACTTGATTCGACATTCATTGTACGTATTGGATTGGTTAAGGGAGCACACCACGATTAAAAAAGTCAATTTCGGTCTCCAAAAAGTTTTTTTGACCAATCTCATTTAATTTCGTTTTTATGAAGTAATTAGTGACATGCTCTTTTAACCCATTTTTTGTTAATTTTACTATTTTATTTAATTTTTTTACAATTTATAGCTTAAATAATTTTAACAAGATAAAAAATATTTTGTTTTGCACTTATTTCGATAAAAAAAAATATCGTTAATCAAACAAAAAAGTTTTATAACGAGATTTAATTTAATTTTTATTTTTTAGCTATATAATGATATAGTTTTTAACTATTTTTTCATTGAATTTGTAATATTTTATCGAGTTTTAAAAATTTAAATAAATTAAACAAATTTGTGATTTTTTTTTATAGAATAAGCTCCAAAAAGTTTTATTTTGATATCTTATTTCATAAAATTTTATAAAAAAAAACAGTGGAATTTACGCCGCCGCGCTTGTGTAGTAGTTCGGTTCATAGTTTCATGTTCCTTCGTTCCGCTAGCGTCAGTCACAGTCAGCCTTAGTGTGTATACTGTATATGCTCTAAGCAGTCAGTAGATCATACATATTCAGGTTAGATAGTTTTTTGACATTGCCGGTATACTGCCTTGGTAATTTTTTTAGTTCAACTTGTAAGACTGTCAGATTGAAGTATT